>JAHTLZ010000127.1:5082072-5102239 GCA_023846285.1 Phrynocephalus versicolor | reverse complement strand
CTTTCTTTCTTTCTTTCTTTCTTTCTTTCTTTCTTTCTTTCTTTCTTCTTCTTCTTCTTCTTCTTCTTTCTTCTTCTTCTTCATTTTTATTCTTATTATTTTAGTGATAGAGGAGTAAATTTTGAATTGCAGAGGCTTGTTATGAGAGTTACCAAAGACCAAAGAGCTGCTGGATCAGACCTTGTCAACAAATGAAGAGCAGGTCTTTTGTAAAGTCAATGGCTCTTAATTGCTCGTTGTTGGCCAAATCACCTTCAAATCCTTCGCATTACAACAGGGAGAGCTTGCAACAATACATCATTCCTGGGGAAATGGACTTCTGTAGCTACTGTGGGGACTGCACAAAAGAAGCAGGGACAGCCTATGGCTGATTATGCCATGATCTCCTGCTATGCAGAAAGGTCTGAGTCATTGACCCTGCAAGCCAGGACTCCACCACACTACAGATGTCTTAAAACACCTGCCAGGTATATGTTACTCCCTTCCAAGCAACCAAGAACAGTGAAAAAGTTTTTATATGAGGGCTGCAACTCCTTGTCATTACCTACTATTGGCTAGGTCTGATGAAAGCTCCAGCGCAACACTAGGAGGACCATACATTTCATGCTCCATTCTGTATGCTGTACATGATGTGGGGTTGATTATATTCGTTGATACTCTCCAACGCAAGGTCACCCAATGCATGTGCTGGCTGAGAAGGGATTTGAACCCACATTTCTCCATTCTTGGTCCATCGTTCTAAATACAATACTAAGGCACACTGGCCTAAAAAGAAGTTCAATGGCCTGGAAACTTTTCCGGATACATTTCTAGGTATAGTTTACCATGCTGAATGGAGCCCTATAGGGCTTGGGTTCAAGCCATCTTGAAGGAAGGAAGTTCCCTGTATATATGCCTTGGTCAGATAATCAGAAGCAGCCTTTGTCTCTACCCCATTTGCCTTCACATGCATAGCTTGTGAGGTCACAAAACAGGGGCTTCTTGGTGGTTGCTCCTAAGTTATTTTGAATTCTACTGAAAAGCTAGGCTGTCTCCCTTTGTACTGTCCTCCAGCTAGTAGGGAAAGACAAGCGTTTAGACAAGTGCTAAAACATCCTTCTGACAGACTGTTGTGAAGGTCTTATTAAAAATAATAATAATGGTGGGTGGGTTTCACTGTATACATCTCTTTTGACCCTATATTTTAAAGATTTGGGAAATTGTTTTAATTTTGAGATATTTTAATCTGATTAATTACCTGACAGTTTGTTAATATCACAATGTGTTGTGTTTTTGAACTATGAGGGGTTTGGGGGTTGTCGTCGTCTTTCATTTACTGTATGCAGTAAGCTGCCTTCACCCCTGACAAGGAAGAAAGGTGGGGTATAAATAAAATAAAATAAATTGGATCTTTCCATGCATGGCAAGCTTCACTGCTACATCATCCTGCTGCTAAAATCACAGGAGCAAAGGCCAGGTAAAGGTGTGCACTTTATTCAAGGGAAAGAAAGTGTCCTCAAAACCTCTGGGCTGGACATGTTGTTGTTGTTGTTGTTGTTGTTGTTGTTGTTGTTGTTGTTGTTGTTGTTGTTGTTGTTGTTGTTGTTGTGTGACCGACTCTTTGTCACCCTGATATCAAATGTCTCTTTAGCCTTGTCTTGTCTCATCAGCTGGGAAACAATATTTTTGGGTCAGCTCATGCTATCCGTGGGGTTGTGAATCTGGTGGTCATTTTATATATACAGTATGCTATGACTGGCAAGGGCTCTCACAAAGGTGAAGTGTTCCTTAGAACCCTATTATATTTGGGCAATAGTTATTTTGGATCAGTTACTCAAGGCAGAAGCTATCTGTTTTGTATGGGCTGTAGTCCTCCCAAAGTATATTGCTTGCAATACAAAAGGTTTATGATTTGTCTGTACATAGAATCATAGAGTAATGGAGCAGGAAGGTACCTCTGAGACCACTGAGCCTGAGTTCCAACTAGCAGCAGGAATCCAAATCGAGATCCTGTATACCTGACAGATGTTTATCTAATTTTCTCTCAAATGTTTCCTCTCAAGGTTCTCTCTAACGATCAGCCTCCGTCCCTTTTCTCCCCTGTGTACCCACAGTGTTTTTGTTCCAATCTAGAGGTAACCTGCATGGGTGTGTGTTTGTGTGTTGAGCACAAGGAACAGAGCTCTGCCCAGTGACACTGAAAATTAGAGGGAATATTGCCTCCAGTGTTGGAGCACTCACCACCTCCTGAAGGTATTGGTTCCATTGTCATACTGTTCTAACAGTTAGAGAGTTTTTCCTGATAGTCACACAAAAGCTGTCTTCTTCTGACCCAAGTCCATTATATGGCTGAGAAAGAGACCCTTTTCCTTCCTGGCTAGAAGTCTTTCAAGTACTGTGTGTGATGAATTATATCATATCATACTCAGTCTTCTTTTTGTACAGCTAAGCGTAGCTAGTTGTTTTGGTCTTCCTCCCCAGGGTTTCCAGCTCCCCGATCATCCTTGTTGACCTCCACGGAACATGTTCCATTTTGTTGAAATCGTTCTAAAATGCAGTGTCTAGAACTGGACACAGTACTCAACAAGAAGCACAACCAGTGCCAAATAGAGGGAAACAAGTACATGACCTGCACCTCTTCATCCAAGTTCTTAATGAACATGCTAAAGATCACTGAGCCCAAGACTGAGCCTCATATGACTCCATTGTTACCTCCTCCCAGGCTGCCTAGAATGATGCTCTGAGCACATCCAATCTCACCTGATCTCGGAAGCTAAGCAGGGTCGGACTGGCTAGTTCTTGGATGGGAGACCACCAGGAAATGCCAGGTGCTCTAAGCACCTGGAGTAGGAACAGGCAAGCCACTCCAGTATTCCTGGCAAGAAAAACTCCATAGACATGGGGTCACAAAAAGTCGGTCATGCCTATATTGACACAACAACAAAAAAACTCCTCCCAGGCATGTGGTGCCCGACTTGTTAGCTCCCATATATATGGCATGCCATGGGGCAACTCAGTGGCTAAAATCCAGTAATAACCCACAACTTCAGCGATCCATTGGATCAACTCCAGGGAAAGGTCTTGTCCTGGATTAGCAACTGGGTATGTGACAGGAAACAGAGGGTAGCACTAAATGGGCACTTCTCCAAGTGGAGGGAGGTAAAGAGTTGGGTTGCCCAAGGTTCAGTAATGGGACCCCTGGTTTTCAACCTCTTCATAAATGATGTAGAAGTAGGAGTAAATAGCAGGGCAGCCAAATTTGCTGATGACACTAAAGTATATAGGGTAGCAAAAACAGAGCGCTCCAAAGGGATCTCTTGACACCTGGGGAGTGGTCAAACCAGTGGCAAATGAGCTCCAACATTAATAAGTGCAGAGTGGTGCATTGTGGGGCAAAAAAGCCCAATTACATTTATGAATTGATGGGGTCAGAAATCTCTGCAACAAACCGGGAAAGGGACCTTGGTGTCCTGGTGAGCAGCTCAATGAAGGTGTCAACCCCATGTGCCGCAGCAGTGAAAAAAGCAAACTCAATAATAGGGATAATT
Source organism: Phrynocephalus versicolor (assembly GCA_023846285.1). Classification (NCBI taxonomy): domain Eukaryota; kingdom Metazoa; phylum Chordata; class Lepidosauria; order Squamata; family Agamidae; genus Phrynocephalus; species Phrynocephalus versicolor. The sequence continues at coordinate 5,098,712 of JAHTLZ010000127.1, read as the reverse complement.
AGGAAGGGTATAGAAAATAAGTCAGCAAGTGTCATTTTGCCTCTTGATAAATCTATGGTGAGGCCCCATCTGGAGTACTGTGTACAGTTCTGATCACCATACCTCCAGAAAGATATTATGGAAATGGAAAAAGTGCAGAGGAGGGCAACCAGAATGATTAAGGGGCTGGAACACCTTCCTTACCATCTGAGGCTACAACGGCTGGGCCTCTTCACTCTTGAATGATGGCACCTAAGAGGTGACCTGATTGAAGTTTATAAAATCATACACGGTGTGGACAAAGTAGATAAGGAAAAGCTGTTTTCCCTATCGCACAACACTAGAACTAGGGGGCACTCCATGAAACATTTGGGTACTAGATCTCAAACAAATGAGAAAGTACTTTTCCACCCAGAGGATCACCGGTGACAGCTGTCAGCCTTGACAGCTTTAAGAAGTTCATGGAGACAAGCGTGTCAATGGCTATCATTATGGATGCCTAAGGACAACCTCTGGGTTGGAGAGATAGGCAGGATGTCTCTCAATGCCATTTGCGGGGAATTGATGGTGAAGACATCTCCTTGGGAATACCCTGAAGCAAATGGTGAGACAGAATGCTGGACTAGATGGGCTGTGGCCTGTTCCAACAAGGCTGTTCTTATGTTCACTGGTTCAACAGGCTTACTTCAGTTGTGCCTTCCTACTAGATTTCAGCTTTTGAATGGGAATGCAGGCGCACTATGGGAATTCCACACCACCCTATTCCTCTGAACCTAAAAAAAACTTTTTTTGACTATATTTACAAGAATCCCCCAGCCAGCATGGTCACTTGTCCAAGCTCAGTCCTTTCCTAATGCAAAGCCACCCACTGCCTGTTCACACATCCAACAATCTTCTTTGGTCGGTGTCCCTGCCTCATTCTGCTGTGTTTGCCTGGGACATTCTTGGGCATTATATAGTGCAAGAGTTAGAATTAGTTGGGAGTTATTGCATTTTCATACTTCTATTTCTATGCTGGAGACCATATGTTAGAAGCAATGCATTAGCACAAACAGTAAATAAGAAGTAACAGCAAATGGACAATACTGTACAATAAATTTGAATACTGTATCTGAAAAATTCTTAATTTATTAAGCCAAGCCACAGAAGGCAATCCGTGCATGTCCTTCAGCCTCTGAGTATCCATTCCCATTCCCATAAATATTTGCAGATCTATCTGCCATTCATCTGTCCCATGTCTCAGGCAGCCATCCATCTATCATAGAGCTGTCAAGTGGAAGGAAATCCTGTAGACCATCTTGCCAAGCCTAGTGCACTTAATCAGAAGTACAATACAGTACTACAATTTCCAGATCATGGGAAAATATTGGTACGAATGTGTTTTGCTTTCATGATCTCCTCTCTGGAGTACTGTGTTCCATTCTTGGTACCCCAGTTTAAGGTGGATAGAGATAAGGTGTGCAATGTCCAGAGGAGGAGGATTAAAATGGCCAGAGAACCAAGCCCAGAGAGGACTGGTGGAGGGAAATGGTTATGTGTAGTTTGGAGAAGACTGATTTGTTCGTATTAGTCATCACCAGATATTTCATGGGTTGTCACACTGAAGACAAAACCAGCTGGTTTTCTGCTGCTCTACAGCAAGAATCCTAACCAGTAGGTTCAAACTATAGGAAAGGAGATTTCAACTAGACATTAGGATGTTGTTCAGCAGCAGAACAGACCACCTTAGCAGGTGGTGGCCTCTCGCTCATTGGAGATTTTTAAACACAGAGACTGAGTGGCCAGCAATCATGGATGCCTTAGATGTGGATTATCCTTCATTAATCAGAGGTTGAACTAAATGACCCTTAACGGGTTGCTTCAAATTCTGCTGTCCTATGGACTACAACTCTGGCCACCACTAGCCAACAGGAAAATGCTTGCCTAATTAAGGCAAGCCCCCACTTGATGCAAAAAATCCATACCTAAAGCATTTTCAACAGATGGTGGTCTAGCTTCCACTAAAGGAAAGTGGGCCAGTTCTTGTATTTAAACATTTATCTGTTCAGCATCTGAACACGGCCATTTGTTTGCCTATCTCTCCTATGTCTGTCTTTTGATAGTCATAAACGTATGCCTATCTGGAAGAGGACAGGAAATGGGTGTGAGCCAGCTGACCATATTGTGCCGCCTTCTGTAACCAAAATAAAACCATTGCAAATAAAACCATTGCTCTTTAGTCTGGAAAAAAGGTGCCTAAGGGGCAATATGATTGAGATGTACAAAATAATGCAGGGCATGAGTCAAGTGGATAGAGGGACACTCTTCTCCCTCTCACAAAACACCAAAACTAGGGGACATCCACTCAAACTGTGGGTTGGAAGAGTGAGAACAGACAAAAAATATTTTTTTACCCAGCGTGTTAGTCTGTGGAACTCCCTGCCACAAGATGCGGTGATGGCATCTAGCCTGGATGTCTTCAAAAGGGGATTGGACAGATTCCTGGAGGAGAAGTCCATCACAGGTTACAAACCGTGATGGAGATGTGTAACCTCCAGGGTTAAAACCAGGGTACTTCAAGGGCCAGATGCAGGGGAGTGGCAGCAGGAGACAGAAATCTAGTCTCATGCGCTCCCAGAGGCATTTGGTAGGGTCACTGTGAGATACAGGAAGCTGGACTAGATGGGCCTTTGGCCTGATCCAACATGGCTCTTCTTTGTTATGTTCTTATGTTCTTATGACAGAAATCAAATGAAGCTGCTCACATGGGAGTTGGGCTAGCACTTGATTGCCTGGGACTATAAACATACAATAACCATGGCCAGCCCATTGGAGTAAGGAAGAGGGATCAAAGAGAAATGAGTAAATATTGTGCACTAGACCAGGGCTTTTAAATGAAAATCTCAGAGGCCCCTGAACAGGCTCTGCAGCTCATCCTGTGCTGTACCCCCCCCCAGCACACACACACTCAATTTAGGTCTTTTTTGGTTCTTCTCTTCAGCACAGATGCAGTTGAGGAGGGCATAAATAGAAACCCCTGGAGATACAAGCGAGGAAAAGGGCTTGAAAATCTATTGTGGGTGGGTAGATGCTGGACTCTGAAAGCACAAACATATATTGGGGGGGAAAACTAAAATATGTGACTGAGCAGATTAGGGCCTCATGGCTGGGTGGTGGGGTTGGCATGTGGACAGTAAATAAGGAGTCATGGCAGAGTGAAAGGGGGAGGAGCAATGGCAGGATATGGCAGGATGTCAGATCTCACAGGTCCACATCTTTGGACAAAAAGGATGCAGCCACGGGCCTGAACTTAAGTAGCATATTAGTGTGTGTGTGCGTGCGTGCGTGCGTGCGTGCGTGTGCGACCGCAGACATACACGCTACTCCAAATGCCTCTCTCCTTTGTGTAACTTCCTTCTCCTGATCTTGGCCTCTCTTGCCTTTGGTGACACCTTAATATTCCGTGCCTTTTACTTCTGCAAGGGATTACAATGAATGGAAAAGAGGCAATTTTATTCCGTGTGTGTGTACATAGAGGGAGAAAGCTGCCCTTGCTGAATTTTCTTGTGCTGGGAAAAAACATACAAGCCCTAAATCTTGAAGTCGAAATATAAGAGGTTATGAAGAGACATGGCCTTTTCTCCCTTCCTTCCATGACACAAACCTGAAATTTATTTGGGTGGCCACTGAGGAATACTCTCCCCCCCCCCACACACACATAGTCTTGAGATTCAGGGCCTTTTAAATCATGGCCTAAAAGAAAAAAGAAAAGAAAAGGAGGAAGAGGAAACTGGCCAGAAATATGGACATGCAGACTACTATGAAGTTTAGAAAGCATGGCTAGAATTTAAATAGAAATGCATTATTTCTCACTGTAATGAGGAAGGCTGCCAGGGAGACCTCTAGGCCACTTGCCATGGTGGCCATCGAGAAAAGGCAGCTTCAAAGCTCCCTGATCTTCATCTTTCCAGTTCTTTGTCATTAAAACCGACATGGGTCGTAAACGTCTTCAAAGAGAGAATGCCAGCCATGCATCGGAAATAAGCAAAAAGCACCATAACCGGAGTATGTGAAATGGCATCTGAAAACCGACATACTGGTTTAGCGAAATAGCGAATTCAATATTTTTAAACCAAAAAAGGGGGGCAAAACCACTGAAATATTGTTGCAGTTTGTTGTGGTATTAGACCGTGAGGTAACATTTGTCACATAACAGGATAGCACGACCATGGGCGCGCAGGAAGAGTGACAAAACCATATGACCACAACAAATTTTATCACAGTATATAATTAGTTGCGGTACAAAATGGACGTGAAGTAACGGCCTAACTGAGCACTCCCAAAATTCTTCCATGTCTTCTCAGAGCAAATGCAGCGACATTTCTGTGCAGGATTGTCATTTTGGAGGCCTGGGCCTCCATCCAGCCAGCAGGCCTAAGTCACTGCAGGATAAGTGTGTTTTAGAGCAGGGGTGGGGGAAATGGCATAGCTCTTGCCAACTTTCTGGGCAGTTGTTTTGGTGAAGTGGGGAGGCAAGCTGTGAGTCAAGGCTCAACTGGGCGAATATTTTCAGTGGCAGGTCTGGAGTTATCATCATTTACACTATATTGGTGCGAGGCCAGCTCCTTGAAGGACCTTGTTTACAACCTCCAGCGCTTCCAGGAATGCTCCTCCGGTTGTTTTCCTTCACACCATTCCTTCCTGTTCACCTGCCTCCTCCAGCTAGGCAAGCAAAAGCAAGGAGGCAGAGCCCCCTTCGCTCCTCTTGCATAAGAGCATAAGAACATAAGAAGAGCCATGCTGGATCAGATCAAAGACCCATCTAGTCCAGCTATCTGTATCTCACAGTGGCCCCAGTAATGCATCCGGGAGCACACGAGACTAGATATCTGTCTTCTGATACCACTCCCCTACATCTGGCCCTTGAAGTACCCTGGTTTTAAGCCTGGAGATTACACATCTCCATCATGGTTTGTAACCTGTGATGGACTTTTCCTCCAGGAATCTGTCCAATCCCCTTTTGAAGGCATCCAGGCCTGATGCCATCACCACATCCTGTGGCAGGGAGTTCCACACTAAAAACATGCTGGGTAAAAAAAATATTTTCTTTTGTCTGTTCTCACTCTCCCAACCCTCAGTTTGAGTGGATGTCCCCTAGTTCTGGTATTTTGTGAGAGGGAGAAGAGCATCCCTCTATCCACTTGACTCATGCCCTGCATTATTTTGTACCTCTCAATCATATCCCCCCTCAGGCGCCTTTTCTCCAGACCAAAGAGCCCCAAATGTTTTAGCCTTTCCTCATAAGGGAGGTTCCCCAGCCCAGTAATCATCCAGTTCCACTATGTCTTTTTTGAGAGGCAGCGTTCTCTGGACAGTCCTGTGAATTGGGTGGGACGGGGGGGGGCAAGTGCAGCAGAGGGACTGATGGAAAGCTCCCCACTGAAGGCTCTGAAACTGAGTTTAGCCTAGATTATAGGGATACGGTGGGCGAGCAGCCCATGAAAAAGGGGAAGGAGAGTTTGCTGTCAATGCCTGGCTATTTCAAAATGATACTGTATATGAAAGCTAATTTAGGCTCTTAAGATTTTGCTTTCATTTGTGATTCCCTGTACAGAAGATGACTAGATAGGCAATTTTTGTTTCAGCCCTGGTGACTAAGGCAGTTACTTCACATCCCGTTTGTCCCTCCTTCCTGTCCTGCCTACAAAAAAAAAAAAAACCTTACTTCACGTCCATAGCATGACAGCCAAAAAAACCCACCAAAAAAACGTGAACAGAGCATGACAAGCCATACCTGCCCCTGGGCTGGGGAATTCTTTTGTCTCTGTTCCTGTTCCATGACAATGCCCCGTGAGGTAACAACTGTCACACAACGAAGGCAATCTTCCGCTCGTGAACTTGCATCCGTCCATTTCTCTCATACTTTTGAGTGCTGTGGATCGACATTTTGAATAGACGAAGCACAGGGGTTGTGGTGCGCCCCTTATTTTTATGGGTCCCCCCCAAAAAAAGCAGATCTTGTCACGAAACAAGGTCCTGAAGCAACACTTGTCACGAGACAAGTGATCATGACCGTGAGTAAACAGAAACAGGGACTGAACAGGGACAAAGCCACGTGACCGCGAACAACGCTGTCATGGTACAAATGTAATCACAGAAGAAGGTGGGACATGAAGTAACCGCCTTAGATAGGTTCTTTAACTCTGGCTGAGGGAGAGCTGGAAAGCCAAGGGCGCTCAGTCAGGACACATGTTAGTATGGCACATCAACTGTATCCCTTGTACTCTGCTCCACACCTCTCACCTGAAGCAGTGGCCTCAACCTGCCTCTTCTAGATAAGCCTTTGCCATTCTCCACTCGGTATTTTCTCCTGCTGGCCACGGTGGAGTCTACTGTCACCTCCAAGTGCCAGTCCTAGCTATCTGTACCCTGTGCAGTGAATCTTATTCTCTGCTCAGGTTTGAGGTCTGGACAACTTGGATTGGTGCTTGCTATTTTAACTTGCCAGAGCAACGCTACATCAGGGCTGCCGAGGAATGACAGAAAAATTAAGATCTAGCCAGAAAATCTTGCCAGCTAGACCCCCCCCCCTGCTGCTGCTGCTGCTACACTCTCCTGATTCTAGCAAGATAAGGGCTTGTTTTCCTAGTAAAGGAATACCAAGGTCCTACTAAATCTGATACAGAAGGTGGGCTGTACACCTTTAGGATTTTATGGGGCAATTTTTTGGTGTTGTGGAATCACCTTTATCCAGAGCATTTGGATTCAACCATGTATTACAGTGGTACCTTGTATGAAGGAATCAATTTGTTCCAAATGAAATTCTGTTAAGCAAATTTCCTTTGTGCACATTTCTCATAGGAATGCATTGAAAACTGATTAATCCCTAATCACGACCGTTTTTCTGTTGTACGGATTTGCCCCATTGTTGATTCTGTTAAGTGATTCCCCCTTATCTCTGGAAATTTTTTCCTTTAAGTAGATTTTCTGTTAAACAAACTGCTTGTTATACGAAGGTCCACTGTATATGTCTGTATTAATCTTAATCTAGGATATGAACAAGTTGCCTGTAGAACAACGAGCAGGAGCAAAATTCTGGATTCTGCATGGTAGGGCTCACTACTGAAGCTCCGGGTAGGTTCTTAAGACAGAGAATATGTCAAACTGCATACTGTTTGCCATTGTCTGTATAATAGGGCACCATGTCTCTTGGAATGACCTTACGCTGCCTAGAAAGGTTTAAGGGTTGTGGGCTAGGGAATAACTACTGATCTTGAACCTCATTGGGCCTGGATTGCTCCAGATGTGCCAGATTATGTGAGACCATACGCTTTAAAAGCTCCATGCAGTTGGAAGAGAACAGACTGCATAGGTTGAGTTGGTGGTACAGTATCTATGTTCTTTTGGGGAAGAGTGGGTTCATGAAGGACTAAAATCGTGGTCGAGTGTGGATGGAGATGGCATAAAAGGTCTTAGAATTGCTTTCTTCTAGAGGTATTTTATATGGTTGCCAGAGATCTTCGGGCACATATTGTGTGTTTTCTGTTGACACTAAAGCAAAGCAAAGTGTCTGCTTATATACTGCCCCATACCACTTCAAGTACTGTAGTCTCTGGGTGGTTTACAGTTTAATTACATTATGCAGGCTAGTAGTGGCAGACAAGGACAAACTGGGTGTTGTTGTCGATATTCCTCTGTCACCTCAGCCAGTGGACTTTGACAGCTTCCCCCAAATGTGTCAGGTTACAATTCCCCACCATTCCCAGCAACAGCACGAATGGGCATGCTGAAAGGGGAGAATCAGAATTGCCACCTGCCCCATCAGGAAGCTGTGAGAAGCTCCCCTAGAACGTACCCATGAAAGAAACCTTACAGTGCACTGGGATCCTAAGGAGAAGAAGTTTCAGAGTCAACTGGTCAAGGATCATCTGGGTCCAGAATGCCTCAAGGACCTTTAAGACATCTCTTATTATCAATAGGTTTGTATAGGGAGACCTCTGTACATGCTGGTGCTTAAAATGGTTATGGGCTGTACAACTTTTTTTTTTAAAAAAAAAACCTCTATGGGCTGACAATTGTTTATTCCTGCTCTAGGTCCTTGTGCTGAATTTGGCCAGTGGCTCCCCCTGTTGCCTAGGATGAGTAACTGCAGCAGTCGCGCCCTGACCCTGCTGTCTAGTGTTTTCGGAGCGTGTGGATTGCTCCTAGTGGGCATAGCTGTCAGTACCGACTACTGGCTATTCATGGAAGAAGGGATTGTGTTTCCACAAAACCAGACCACCGAAATAGTCATGGCACTCCATGCTGGCCTCTGGAGAGTCTGCTTCTTTGCAGGTAAGGACCTCAGAAAAGCAAGTATACCCATCAAAGCTGCCTTGGGAGGCTCCGAGGCAATGAAATCATCACATGGGCCACAACACTAGGCTAGCACCAGCTTGCTTAAAACATCATCATCATCATCATCATCATCATCATCATCATCATCATCATCATAATAATAATAATAATAATAATAATAATAACAAACAAACAAACAAACTTTATTTTTATGCCATCTTTCTCCCCAAAGGGACCCAAGGCGGCTTACAATAACAACAAAAGAAAATCAACATAGGCAATATTAAAATATCAAAAGTCAATGTTTAAACAACAATAAATACACTATGAAAACAATACTAAGAAACAGCAGAAAGCAGCAGAGTTTAAAAAGCCCCCAGCCGCTAAAAACTAAGAATTAAGATGTTAAAAATAAAGAATTTATAAAAGGCTGGAGGCTCAGAAGGCTTGCCTAAATAAAAACGTCTTAAGGCCTCACTTAAATGTTTCCAGGGAGGAGTCAGTTCTTAGCTCAAAGGGGAGAGAATTCCATAATACCGGTGCCACTACTGAGAAGGCCCTGTTTCTTGCTGCCGCCCCACGTACCCAGCTGGGCGTTGGCACTCATAGCAGGGCTTTCTGTGATGACCTAAGGGGATGGACCGGCTTATATGGAAGTAGGCGGTTTCTCAGATATCCTGGTCCCGAGCTGTACAGGGCTTTAAAGGTCATAACCAGCACCTTGAATTGGGCCCGGAAATGTATGGGCAGCCAATGCAGTCGCTGGAGAAGCAGCCCAACAGAGTCAAACTGCCTAGATCCAGTAACTACATGGGCCGCCGCATTCTGTACTAGTTTTAGTTTCCATCTCACATAATTTCCTCTGCTTCCACCATGGATTATTTCCAGGTAACTTAATGAAATCTTTGTAACTAGGAGGAGGTTGACAAAGTCTCTGCATTAAACAGGTTGGAATTTTTCTATTTGTAAATACCTATTAAAGTTTGGAAATGTTAGTGAATGCGCTAATGAGTTAATAGCAGATTCTCCAGGCGGCTTTGATTCATTGGTCTTAAAATTTATTTTAAAAATTATGAACTGATTCATTAGTCAGTTTGTAAAATCATCAAGTAATAATTAAACTCCAAGCCCTCTACTTAAAATTGCTGAAAATGAGTGTAACAAAAAAAAATGTAAACTCGTTTTAATAATTAAAATAACAAAGAATTAATTTGTTGCTGGAAAGTGCAATGACTTGGAGCAGCAAATTAATTTTTTAACAAATTATCTCCCAAGTTTTGATTCCTGTGTCCATATACTCCTAACTGAATTCTCTAAGGAGAAGCTGCTGATGGTAGCTGACTTGCACACCATTTTCCCAATGAGCTTTGACCCAGTCCTACAATTTTAGCTCTGAGAAAAGATTCTCCAGACATGAATGGTTCAGAGAATCGTGAGGTTGAATGGAAAGCTTGGAAAAGTACCACAGCGTTAACCCTGGCAGCCTGTTTCTTGACATGAGGGAGAATTGGCAGGTACAGGACTGCCCTTCAAATGAGCAGCTTTGGCCTAGTGCTTAATAGAAATCCATCTTCCTTTTGTTTAAAGCTGCTGAGGACCTGTGTCCCAAACCTTGGCTGATTAGCTCAAATTATAATGTGATTTGTTTCTCATCCATACCCAAACCAACACACAAGCGTGGCCTTCCAAGCTTAACCCTTCCTGCCTACTTCTTAATTTTCCTCCTAACCCAGGCATGTCCAAACTTTGGCCCTCCAGATGTTTTGGACCACAATTCCCACAGTCCTTTGCCATTGGCCATCTAAGTTTAGAATTCTGAGGGTTGTGGTCCAAAACATCAGGAGGGCTGAAGTTTGGACATGCCTGTCCTAACCTGTCCTGTGCCAGGCCCTGTGAGAGACTCATTCCTAACCCCACTTTATTCCTGACATTTCTGGAAATAGTTACTTTTTGAAAATTACATAGTGCCCATGTTGGTGAGCAGGTGGGTCTGGGAGTTATAATAGGCCTCTGCTTTGACCTTTCTACCTGCCACTGTTCTGTGGGCTAGTTAAATGGCCTTTTGTTTTTCTTTTTTGTATTCCTGTTCTCTGATTCTTAGTGGCCGTTGCTTGTCTTTGTATTCCTGTCTCCTGCATGGTCCTTCTCTTTCTGGCTCTTATCTCTCCAGGGTCAGCCAAAGACATGTTGAGGGGAAAGACAAGATGGCAGCCTCTCGTTCTAAGCAGCAAAGCTTGCTTCAGCAGTGCCAATAGGACAGCAGCCTGCGGAGCAGCTGAAGTTAGCTTAGGAGGTGCAAGCAAGCCAGATGGCACATAGTCCTCTAGCCTAACACATCATGCAACGGAGGCAGTGGTGACTAGCTTCCTGTTCTACCCAGCGTCCCCATGCTGCCTTCCGACTTAGACAAATGCTGCAATATGGTGATGCAAAATCGCAAACGTGTCTTCACCTGGACAGAACAGCAGATGCGTGCATGATACTCATACTGGAGGGTTTAATTTCAATGGCCCGTTTACTCAGTCAAGCAGGGGCCTTTCCCAGTTGCACAGTCTGTGGCGTGACAGAAGAAGGCAACTGGCTGCCACCAGTCAGTGAAGAGCAGGCCTGCCAAAAACAAGCAAAGGTTGGGAATGGGAGGACAATACAGTGGTACCTTGTATAAAGGAATTAATTCTTTCCAAATGAAATTATGTTAAGCAAATTTTCCTTTATGCAAATTTCCCATAGGAATGCATTGAAAATGGAGTAATCCCATTTTTATATTGTACGGATTTGCCCCATAGGTGATTATGTTAAGCAAATTTCCCCTATCTCCGGAATTTTTTATGTTGTGCAGATTTTATGTTATACAAACTGTTTGTTATACAAGGGTCCACTGTACTCAAATCTGCAAGCCAACATGCTGGATATGGGATTGTGTGGTCCAAAAAAGACATATTCCTCAACTTTGCAAGCATCACAAGCTCCCGATGAATGGACGGGGTGTGTGTGTGTGTGTGTGTGTGTGTGTGTGTGTGTGTGTGTGTGTGTGTGTGTGTGTGTTGCACCTATTTGCAGGATTCACCAGCTGAAATGGCTGCAACGCTTTGTCTAATGGCAGGGCCAGCCTTCCTGCCCACCCCTCCCCACTCCTGATTCTTGCCAGCAGCATTTAGCCCCGGTATCCCGCAGACCTGTGGGCAATGGTGCAGTTATGTACTCCTGGACTCTGGAGTTCATTGTTTTATGATCATTATGAATGATCATAACTTCAGAATGTGGTGAGCCGGCTCTGCTGATTTAGGGGAGGAAGCCTTCTGCGGAGCCCCTGCCCTTCTATCCTTGGTACCACCACTACTTAGGGAAGGTTTTATTCCCCAATGAAGTTCTTCTTTTTAAAAACAAACAAACAAAAACAACCTAGTACCGTATTCATCGTTTTTGAATTGCAAAGGGAGGTGAGTGAGTAGACTGAGTATAATGTGTCTGGTCGGCGCTGTTAAATGAAAAAACAGACGCGGCGCAATACTTGTAAATGTATTATTAAATAGGCTCCGCATACTCCCTCAGGAAATAAATATATGCGCAGGCACGACAAGTATAGCCTGTTGAGATCAATGGCCAGTCCATCTGTTCTCTGGAAGAGAAGGCCAGAGGGACATTTGACGTGATTGGGCCTCTGCAATCCCACCCCAACCCACGCCATCCCCCTCCTCCCCCAAAACTGCCCTTTTGCTCAGTTGCTTTTATTGACCACTTTTCGCCCTCTGGATTTAATGGGTTTTCTGTTTCCGCAGGTCAGAAAAAAGGCAGCTGCGTGGCTTCTGAATACTTCTTGGAGCCAAGGCCTGATCCTGACCCGGAAGGCCCCCTCGTCACAGAGAACACTGAAAACATTCTCAGTGAGTGAATGCCCTTCCGTTTGCTGGCCGACAAACTCACATGCATGCCAGCCAATCCGAGTGGCCACATGTTCTCTTGTAGGCAAGACGATTCTCTGTTGGAAAGATAACTTTAAAAAAGGAGTTGGTTATATGCAGGGCTGTCCAGTTCCAGTCTCTTGAGGACCTTAAGGTGACCTGCCCCCTCCAATAGGGGGTGCTTGGTGATGGTGCCCCACCTTGCTTCCTGCAGGCACAGCCTCGAGGGGACAGTATATTTACCAGGCAGCAAAGAAGGGAGTTGTTTGGGATCCAGGACAGTTAGGGAGGCGGAGGAGGCGAAGGGAAGAGATAAAACAGGAGCACGAATCCCAATAATGATAGACATGGTCTTGTCAAGACATCCACCAGGCTCTGAATAATTAGATAGGACAAGATTAATAATGACGTATTTCTAGCATCGCTTGTTTATTGATTTGCCCCGAATGCCGGTCTCAGGCTGCTATATCTGTTCTTAACAGGGACACATTCTGGTGACCCCGTTGCAACTGCAGTGGAGAGCCCTGGGCAAGGCCTGCAGAGACCAGGCCACACAGACCATTCCCTTGCCACCCATCGTTGAACCCCATTTCAATTGAACTTGGCTTGTTGATGCTGACAGAATTTCGTGCCAGAAGAGCAGCAGTGATCCAGTATCCCAATCCCACTCGCCATCCCTGCACTCACAGCTCTGCTGGTGGAGCCAATTTGGCATCATTCTTCCCCCAAATATTCAGAATGTGGCAAAGATTTAATGGGATTTGATCGGGGAAGACTGCAGTGTATTGCAGCAGAAAAAAAATCACTTGATTATATATGTATCTCTATATCTCTGTCTAATCTCTGTCTCTCTCTTGGTGCATACAGATCTGCGTGTGCATATGTGCATGTGTTTTTAGGCAGGCAGGCAGAGTTAGAATCTGGTTACTTCCAGGAGGTGCAGCCAACTGATTCTTCGTGGGGGCCCAACAGCCGTTTGGCGAAATACCTGGTGTGGGTGCCTGCTTGGGACTCTGTATGTGTGTGAGTGTGAGAGAGAGAGAGGGATAGGAGAGAGAAAGCAGTATTGTCCTTAAGAAAATTGGGGCAACCACCTTAGATAGTAGGAGCTACTGAGACATTGGAAAGCAGGAAACACAGCCAAGCGGGCTGTTCTTTTTGCTGGAAGACAAAGCGAAAGAACCAGACAACCTGTCAGGTTCCCATGAACTGGGCTGCCTTCCCCTGGGTGGTGGAGGATGTTGTTCCTTAAGTGTGATGCCCTGTCCTGATGAAGCTTTGTGCTTCATGCAGAAGTTGCAAGAATTTGAGTCGAAAGGATAGGACCACACCAGCTACTGTCAGAGCTGGTGGAGGATGTTATTTCCTTGCTATTTGCCAGGCTGTATGCCAGTTTTCTGTATGTGGAATGTATTTGTCCCTGGTATCTCAGGCAGAAAAATGTTTTTGGGAGCCTGCGATCTATGGTTGAGGGCAACCAGCAAGCCAGTGTACACGGAAGACAGACAGTTGATTTCTTTCCATATCTTCTTTAAGACTTACCGTAGTATCATAGGGGATGAGAGAAAGAAAGCACCATCTTTGCCAGGTAAATAACTTTGCCCTCCACCCCAACTGCTGGGGCCAGGGGATAATTTAAAGGAAAGCAATCAATAGATGTAAAAAATAGTTCTCTGACAGTAGTGAGGTAGGGGAGAGAACTTTTAACTCCACCAGAATCAATAGGTTCACAGCGAGAAAATCAATAGGTTCACAGGGAGAAAAATACAGCTGGGAGGAGCATTAATGTGAAGTATGTCATTCCTTCTTCCCCACCCTAACTCCCCCAAAATAACTCATGTATGGTAATGCTCACCGCACCCCAGAAATCCTCTTTAACCTTCCATGCTTGGTCCCAGTTCCAACACTGTTTGACCAGCCGTATACCAAACTCCCTGGCTTTAAGAGACCTAGATAGGTAGTGGGGCAGTAGATGTACAGGGGAGAGGACACTGGTAGCCCAGAATGAAAGAGTGACTTTAGGAACATTACAGAGGGGTCTGTAAGAAACCCTGTTCTTCACATAACCTTGGCTTTAAAGTTGCCAACTTTTCAGCAAGCCCTTGCTCCTGTGCCTTGAATACCAATTCAAATTAGCAAGTGGTGTTCTCCACGTTGCACAGAGCTTTGTCTGGAAATTTATGGCCATATCAGGCTGCTTTTAATAGGGCCAAGAGCAGGTCAAACAGGTCCATTTTCTTTTTTCCTGAACTGTTTCCCCCCCCCCACTGCACAGTTGATAATTCTATATGCCGCCTAAATCCATTGATTCAAAATGCAAATGTTATATTTTCCCAGAGTGTTATCCCTCCCCGCTCCGCAGCCAAGTGTCATAAATTTATACAGTGTAGTTACTGCATGGAGGGTGGGGGAAAGATTAGAGAGTGGGTATAATGTTGGAAAACAGAAACAACAGACTAACGCTGTGAGATGTGGGTCTTTGTGTCGGTGAGACTGAGCAAGAAATATGAATGCACCAGTGCTCCCTACTGGTCAACAGGGAATAATCCACATTTCATAGTCTGATGGGCAAAATATTTCAAATTTCTGACAGTTGGTGTCAGTCATAAAATGGTATGGTTACAGCAGACAAGGAACAGGAAGGTTATTGCAGCTCATCATTAGGGATGTCACAAACAAACATCTCATTTCCTCAGAGAAACATCAATAGGAATGAATGTCAGATCTAGAGGAAATATCATTTTATGAGCCGAAAGCCTCTTTGTTTTAAGAAGGTAGGGACAGCTGCACCAGAGAATGAATCCTTCATGAATCAAAGGATTTATATGTATGTTGGCTTTCCAAATTCCAATTGATCTGATGGATCTATTCTAGTTGGAATGAACAATTGGATTTAGCCCCTTGTGTGTGAACACGGCACACTGTTCCTTCATTCTCAAGTGCATACATATGGCTACTACAGTTGTCCTCCGCCATTTTTCAGTTCATATACTGCGGTCCTGGTATATCACAGGACTGCAGTATACGAAAGTAAGGGCCCCTGGGACAAACTGTGTGGGCCTGTCTGGGGCCACCTGTACTTACACCAGGCCTGGTGCTACTCCAAGCAGGCCTTCAACAGGCTTCCTAGGCCTGTCAGAGGCCCCAGAAGTGGTTTCCAGTGATTCAGAAGTGGCTTCCAAAAAAACGGAAGTCACTTCCAGTTCACCGGAAACCACGTATGGGGCCAGGAAGCCTGTTGGAGGCCCACTCAGGGCAGCGCCAGGCCTGGGTTAAGAGCAAGAGGCCCCAAACCGCCCCCCTAGTCCTGACCTGACCCTGCATCCACATAACATGGATTTCCCTTTATTGCAGGTTGGATCAAGCCGGGTCCCTAACCCCTGCGATAAACGGGGGATTGCTGTACTACTTTTCTTTTTTGGGTCAGGCGAGTTAACCTTAGAGTTCTAGCAACCCCCATCCCCACCACCAAACAGTAGCATAATCTAGCCTACATTTTATTACCTTATCTACAACATTAACCACCCAGAATATTAGCATGAGCTTTATTGAAAGTAAGACATATTGCATCCAAGATTCTCCTAATCTACCAAACCTGTAATGTTTTATTTTTTAAAAAAATTAAAGATTAGCCTGCATGACATGTTTTTGAGAAATCTTGTTGGCTTTTAGCAATCATATCAGACTATCAGTTTAATATTCTGGGAATTTGCCTGGTGCTGATAGCAAGGTGATTGGTCACCACCAGTTTCTTGGTGACCTGACCCCACCCCACCCCCACCCTAGTACATAGGGGATGACATTTGCCTGCTTCCTGTCTGCAGGAATTTCACCTGTTTTCTAAGCATCCTCAGAGATCACAGATCTCATGCATCTGCAAGTTCTTTGAGCGTCCTCAGATGCAGCTCATCTGACCCGGGAGTCTTGAATTCATTTAATATGGCAAGGTGTTCTTGTATCATTTCTTTGTGTATTTTGGCCAACGTTTATTCTATTTTGCCAGGATGAAAAATTATGTTGTTTTTTAAAAGATGACAGAGGCAAAGTAGATGTTGAGTAGTTCCATTTTAGCTTCCATCATAAACTTTTCTTGAAGTTCAGATTGCACACCTCACTATGCTACATTTTTTCTTCTTCCATATAACAAATCCAAAAGAGGATCGTTGCTTCACCTCATGGTTTACTCTAACTCACTGACCAGGTAGTTGTTTCCATTGACACTTCTTCCAGCTCTTGCAAAATTGAATTAATGCCCCTAAAAGTCTTTATTTACATTGATTATAATGTCATTTGGTTTGGGCGAAATGACCTATTTGGGCCCCAACAATAACATCTGTTATTGGGTGGGAAAAAGTTGCCTCTTGCCTTAATAATCAAAGTGGACAGTAGGTGTTTATTATTATTATTATTATTATTATTATTATTATTATTATTATTATTATT
>JAHTLZ010000127.1:5048613-5074354 GCA_023846285.1 Phrynocephalus versicolor | reverse complement strand
CCAAAAGTTTTATGGACACAATTGCTAAGAGATATCGGCACTGACTAATCAGTGATTAGTTTTTTATAAAATAATATGCTGGAGAAATCTGAGCCACAGCTATTAGACAAACAATTTGAGGAAATTCTTTTAAGAAAATGGGTGATTGAATGCTGTAGTCTGGGGGTACATGCGGAACGGTTTTGCATCTTGCAAAGCATCCCATAGGGAATTTTTTTTGTCATGCAAAGCAAGCCTGTTCCTGGAATTTTTTTTTCTTCCTACAAGTTTTTTGTCTTACAAGACATTTGTCTTAAGAGGTACCACTGTAGTAGGATTCAAACAGATGCCGGTATTTTATATACAGCACACTCACTTGCTACCTTTCCAGAATCCTTAGAATCTAAATCAATAGGAGGTGCTGACGGCCTGAACACAAATCTGCACTCATTTTTATTGAAGTGTGTTATTTATTTGTTTGTTTGTTTGTTTGTTTGTTTGTTATATTTTATGCTGCCCATCTGATGTTATATGCAGAAGTCCATCTGTAAAATTAGAGGTGTTCAGAATGATCCTTCACCAGTGGATGAGGGAAAAATCTCTGTCCATGCTCAGAGACTTTCCCATGTTTATAGTGATTTCTCATGTCACAGGACAGGACCGATCCTTAAAATCAAGCAGGCACTAGAAGTGAAATTTGTTGAGATGAAAATATGTGACACCTCTCTCTCTCTCTCTCTCTCTCTCTCTCTCTGATATTCCTCCCCTCCCTCCCTCTCTCTGAACAGAGACCATTCGCACAGCTACGCCTTTCCCCATGGTCAGCCTCTTCCTTGTCTTCACAGCATTTGTCATTAGCAACATCGGACATATCCGCCCCCAGAGGACCATCCTGGCATTTGTTTCCGGAATCTTCTTCATCCTCTCCGGTGAGGCGTGGAGGGGCGGCATTCAACAGAGGACAATTTATTGTTGTCTATGCCTGTAGGAGTAGGTGTGCTCTAAGGCGTTTTCAATGTAGGGCAGGGACAAACCAGGTTTGGCCGGGGGGGGGGGGGGGGGCCCGGGAGGGAGACGGTCCCCCCGGGGTTGTCGGGGGGTGGGGTGGCTGACAGCGTTCAACTTCTGACTGCGTCCAGAAGAAACAAATGTCTTGTCACGTCTTTTAAGTGCAGCAGCCCAAAATAGGACTCCAGTATCTGCTGGAGATTGGCTCCAGGCCTTCGTGTGAATGATAAAAACCGTGGATAAGAGAGAACACCAACAAAACCCCCAAAACTGCTGTTTTGTGACAGTAACTTGCTTTACAGCTGCTGTTTTGCGACAGTAGCTTGCTTTACAGCTGCTGTTTGTATCAGTAGCTTGCTTTGTGGCTGCTGAATTATTTATTTTTCCCCTGTCAACCGTGGATAACTGAATCAATGGTCAATGAATCAGTGGATACGAGGGGGTGGTCCTACTGTACTTCAAATCCAAAATGGATGTGGGCAGCAAGAGAAATGCACAGATTTTTAATCTCACCCTTGACTCATGCAATTTAGGTAGGCACTGCATTCGATGTTGCCGTTGCAAAAATGTAAAGGGTGATATGCGGACAGTCTGTTTCTAAAGGTGGCCAATACATCACCGCTGAATAGCCTGTGGGTTGGCTGTTCAGTGGGGATTTTTGCTGTTTCCCTCTCCTCTCTACCACTTTCCCAGTGAAATCACCTCAGACTCAAGGAGCTGCTAATTGGGAGGAAGAGGCAATTTTAAAAAAAGCTTTTAACATTAGAAGAGGTTAGCAGCAGCGGAGAACCCTCTCCGTAAAATTTCCATTCACAGAAAGGGAAGACTGGATCTAACTTTCCGGTTCTGAACAATTCGCCTTTCAGTTTCGGGTTCCTGTAAAGGAGGACTCCCCTGCTTTTCTCTATTCTGCTTCTTCTCTTTCCTCAGCCCTTCCATCTTCTGTTACTTCTACTGCGATAAGAACATACTAGTTGTTCCCAAATGTCCAGGCCCCATCTGGAGTATTGTGCACATTTCTGGCCACCATACTTCCAAAAGGATATTATGGAAATGGAAAAAGTGCAGAGGAGGGCAACCAGAATGATTCGGGGACTGGAGCACCTTCCTTACCATCTGAGGCTACAGTGGCCGGGCCTCTTCACTCTTGAACAACGGTGCCTAAGTGGTGACCTGATTGAAGTTTATAAAACCATACACTGTGTGGACAAAGTAGATAAGGAAAAACTGTTTTCCCTATCACACAACACTAGAACTAGGGGGCACTCCATGAAGCCTTTGGGTGCCAGATGTCAAACAAATAAGAGAAAGTACTTTTTCACCCAGAGGATCACTGGTCTATGGAACTCTCTGCCAGAAGTGGTGACAGCTGTCAGCCTTGACAGCTTTAAGAAAGGATTGGACAAGTTCATGGAGAACAAGGGTATCAATAGCTATCATTATGGATTCCTAAGGACAACCTCTGGGTTGGAGAGATAGGCAGGATATCTCTCAATACCATTTGCAAGGAATTGTAAGCAGGTGAAGACATCTGCTTGGGAATAACCTGAAGCAAATGGTGAGCAACGGTGTGAGACAGAATGCTGGACTGGATGTGCTGTGGCCTGTTCCAGCAAGGCTGTTCTTCTGTTCTTATTTGCTGCTAGCACAGAAGATAAGCGGTACTACAAAATGAGGCCTAGAAAATGAGTGTTTCTTCAGATGTTGTTGGAGTATGAATCCCACTATCCGTAACTGAAGCTGGCTGAGGCTGATGGGAACTGGAGCCCAGCAGCATATGGAGGAACATGGATTTTTCAGCTTGGGCCTAACCCTTTCCCTATCTATCCTTCAGGAGATACTATGACCCAAGTAGGTGGAGCCCCCAGGTTTATGAGCCTAACTGGGCCCATGAAGGAAATCCTGGTTCTTAGCTGACGCACCAAATGGAAAAACCTACAATGGGCTTTTGGGAGGGGCACCCAGTGGTGTTACTGGCGGGGGGGCACAGCTCTGACATTTTTGACTCTCAGAGAACAGGAGAGGAATCCGCCTCCTCCAATACAATTCCACACACCATGCTTTAGATTTATATGCCTTGTTTTACCACTATTATTTCTCTTACCACCAACACCAAATAAGTGAGAAACTCACATGGGTGTCTGTGGGAGGTGTGCAAGGGAGGACATTCACCCTCTCTGGCAATGGAAATTTGGCGCCTCTTCAAATGTACACAGGAACATGAAACACACACGCACACTCCAACCACACAGAATAGTGATCCCTGAGGCGTGAGATCAGTGCAAGAATAGCAGAATCCACCTTTGAGACCAAGACCGCCTAGACCTGTTCTTGAGGAGAGTTGACAGCTTAGTTGGAATGACGCTGTTCTTTCTACAATTTTTATAAGCTATAGCTATCCTATGGCATGTTATGTGCCACCAAGACACATCTGACTTACAGCGTGTCAGATGTTCCCATAAATTTTCATGGCCAAGCAAGAATTTGATCCTATGTCTTCTATGTCCTATCTGTCCACTATACACAATAGTGCCCAATCTGGGGAAACCCTAAGTTGAGTGAACAATTGGACCAGGACTCTGGCTTCTAAAATTTCATCTTGGTCACTCAATGAGTGGCAGCAGTAGCCGTGACCGTGTTTTTACCAAATATTCTTAGGAGGCATTAAATGGACCAGAATTAGGGGAAAGTAGACATACTTTCCCTGGTTTTGTTCTCTCGCGCCCCCCCCCCCGTATCTCACCAGAACCTGCCCAAGTTGCATTTTGAAGGTGAGCACCATGTCAGCCTTGCTGCCAGGCCAGTCATCTTTCCCCTTCTGTCATGTTCTTCCTGAGCATGATGAATGCCCCAGGGTATGACTGAAGCAGAACATTGCTTTCAGATTTATGATAAAAACTCATGCCTCCTTCCTCTCTCAAGAGAGCTCTGCTGCCATAGTGCGCCCCCCCCCCAATGTTTGAAGGAGAAAATGTTGAACATGGTAGGCTGCCTAGCTTTGGGCTGACTAACACAAGCGCTGGAATAAAGGGCAAGGGACAAAAAGGCCTGAAGCAGAGGGCTGTATTGCCTTTGCGGTAATTTAGGCCAAGCCAAGGGAAGCCAAAAAGACTGTGGAGACCAAGGCAAGAAGGCCAAAAGGGTGAGACTATGAGGAATCCATAGCTCTAGGGCAGAGCTTGGAAAACAATTTAGGCGGTTATTTCACATCCTTCTTTGTTCCGAGACTAGTTTTGTACCATGACAGCATTGGTCATGATCATGTGGTTTTGTCCCTGTTTCAGTGTTCCCCGTGGTCGTGATCATTTGTCTCGTGACAAGTGTTACCTCACGGTCTTGTACCGTGACAAACACTGGATTTGTCTAGCTTCCTTTAACCTTTTTCAAGGAGGCTTAAAAATTCTTTTTCGATCTTTCGCTTCTGAAAGGTAAAAAAAAAACAGACACAGTTTTCTGAAGGAAACGAATGTTTTGTTGCATGACAGTCGTTACTACACAGTATCTTGTCTCAGAACAAAAAGCGGGAACAAAGAGTGACAAGGGAAAACCCTACCGCAGCACCAGGTACAGGATTGTCGCACTTAGCACCCGTTCTGGTGGTGTGGTCGAGACAAATTTCAGTAGTTGCGCGATGGATGTGAAGTAACATTTTTTGTACCGCTCCTAAGCGCAACACTAACAAAGACAAAACGGACATGAAGTAACCGCCTTAGTCTTCCTGAAAGACTAACTGGCCTTTTTCAGTTGGGAGAGTGTTGAGGGATGGATTTGTAATGAGCGTTGCAAAGCTTTCCCCCAGTCTACCAGTCATGTCTTTCTCAGCCATACACAACAGGACTGGGCACAGAAAGGGAAACAGCACCAAAGCACAGCCCTACCCCACAGAACCAGCAGTATCTTACGTGTCTGTTGTATCCATGTCTGTGTGATTTCATCCCATGTGATTAAGGCCAAGAAATGAAACTTAGCAAGAAGGTCATGGAGGTGTACAGTTGTATAGGTAGGAACAGGTTCCATTCTCTGCAGTCCGGTGCAGAATTAACTCAACAAGCCATCATCATAGTTTAATGATAGGGCAAACCTCTTCCCAGAATAAGAGGGCATCTGTGGTAATGATGTTCCCTCTGGATGTGCTCTCGTTGTGTGCCATTGTGTGCCAGATATTTGATAATTTCAAACAAAGGTGGTTACTTCACATCCTTTTTGTCCCTCTAAGTGTTGCGCTTTGGAGCAGTACAAAAAAATCTTACCTCACGTCCGTCCCGCAACAGCTGAAATTTGTCTCGACCACGCCCCTGAAGAGGGATCAGAGTGTGACAGTTCTGTACCTTGCTCCTAGCTAGGGTTTTCCCTTGTCTTGGTTTGTTCCCGCTTTCTGTTCCAAGACAAGGGACTGTGTGGTAAGGACTATCGCACAACAACCCCTGTGTGGTATTGTGGCCACCTAGTGGTTACTGGCGGAAGCAGCAGTCACTACTATTTTCCTATGGAAAAACCCATGCAACATAAATGTATATTTCAAACAATACTGTTAATTATGTAGCATCAACACATGATACCCAGAATACCACTACATCGATATGTCGAAATAGATATTTTGGCGGCTAAAAAAAAAAAGGAGAACACAGCTGGAAAATTTCAGTGTTTTGTCACGGTACAAGCCTGTGAGGTAACAATTGTCACGAGACAAATTATCATGACCATGGGAACACGAGAACAGGGACAAAGCAGGGACAAAACCATGTGATCACGACCAAGGAAGGACATGAAGTAGCCGCCTTAGATAAAGAAGACGCCTGTTCCATGTCCATCACACTGACGTTGGGACAGCCTCCTTCACAGCTCTTGAAAGCAGCAGGCTAGCTTATCCACAGCAGAGCAAATTGTGTGGCACACAGCATTCTTGCTTTCCTTCCCCACTTCACTTCTCAGCATCTGCCCAGGGCTGGCCCAGTGTTGTACCCAAAGAAAGTGATATATTTGCAATAATTTCAACACCAACCTCCCCCCACCACCTGCTAAGGGGGAGTTACACAGGCCTGTGGCCCAAGTGAGGCCTACGTGACAGGCTGTCCTTGCACGCTGCTCAGAGTTAGCAGGAGATAACAGCCCATCTTCCTTCTTTCTCCCCCCCCCGCCCCCCCCCCCGTGCTCTTTTGCAGGGCTTTCGCTGGTGGTGGGCTTGGTTCTCTACATCTCCAGCATCAACGATGAAGTGATGAACCGTCCCAGTGGCTCTGAGCAGTACTTCCAATATCGCTATGGATGGTCTTTCGCCTTTGCTGCTTCTTCCTTCTTGCTGAAAGAGGTACAGGAAAGAAGATTTCCTCGCTTCACTTGCTCCTTAGACTATGGAGTGCCTGGGCTGGCCTTAAAGGGCATAAAACCAGGGAAGGAAAAAGACCCCAAGGTCTACCCATTACATTTCCAGCTGTCATAAAAGCTCCTCTAGCAAGTAGGACTTGCATGTAGAGATGAGACATCTCCTTGGGCTGACCACTGGCTCACAGAGCTACCCATTCACAGACATCCCACACAGACACCTGCAACATGGGGACAATGGGCTGCATTTTCATTAGCAGGACCAGTTGTTTTGCTATTTCACCTTTTTTTAAAAAACTGAATGAGAAGAAAAATGTATTCTTTTAATTTGATTCTATTTTCCCCTTTGCAGGCAGTGGGGTAGACATATTGATGTTCAGTTTTGGCTACATTGATATCCTGAGTTTCTCCACAAATGTCTATGGCAGCTATCCCATTCCGGGGAGACATCTAAAAATAACTTCTCAATGTGAAGCAGGAAATAATCTATTCTGACAATAATATCAGCTGCTTTTGCTCATTTCTATCCTGGAAAAGAAGAAAAAAAATTCAAAAGAGAAAGACAGAACGAAGTTGCCCGCCTTGTCCTACAATGTTTTCCTTCCTAGAAAACAAATATTTCAGTGCTGAGTGCATGGCATACCAGACATGCAAAAAAGGCTATGTTATCTTTCAGGTGACCATTAAAAAAACACAGAAACCTTTATTGGCCATGTTGGTTGAGGCATTACTAAAGCCCATGGATCAAGACCAAGAAATCATTTAAAAATACCCAAAGCTAGAATATTTCAGTCACATAATTTATTTTATTTATTATTTTGGTCTATGACCATAAATAAACTATTATTATTATTATTATTTTATTTATTTATTTAAAATATTTTCCCTACGATCTCTTTTAAAAGATCCCAAGACTGCTTACCTCACTAAAATACAACAGCTAAAGCTAAAAACAATGAGATATTGAAAAGGTTCAAACAAATACCACTGTGAGAAATGCTAAACGAAAGCAATACTAAAACACAGTCAAAGTGTAAGGCCTAGCAATCCATTTAAAAATCCCACTCAAGCAGCCAGACATTATCGGAAGCTTCCCTTTAAGTGTCTTTCCCTTTGAAAAGTGAAAAGTACAGATAGTTGCAGGGGAGCAATCAAGATAAAATAAAATGGGGCAAGAGCTGGAGGAGCATTGGTTGAAGAACCTGAGATATTGGTTTGTATGGAGCACAACCATATTGGTTAAAGTGGCCATATTCAACCCAGGCAGGACAGAAGCAAGATGATGATGAACTTAGTCAAGGTCACATTAGAATAAACAGATAGTACTGTAATTTCTTAAGTGTGCATTTGTTCTTTATATGCAATTAGTACCACACCTAGTGAGGTCCTTGGCCAGCCTATTTTGCCTGCCTGCCAGTTAGTCTCCCCAGCTACTTTGGGTCCATTCCTCCCCATTTTTAAGCATCAGGGGGAGGGAGGGCTGCCATGCTGTCTGGGAGATGCAGGCTATTGTAGCCCCCAAAAAATAAGTTTTCAAAACTTTATGTCTGTACCTTTTTTGCATGTACCTCCTTTTTTGCGATTTTGACTACCTAAAGATCAACAGGTGCCCCTGGACCTTTCTAGCAGGACATTATGGTGTGTAAGCTGGCTTTGATCTGAGTATGAAAAAGTTACTTGTCCTGCAGCTCCCAGAACCTCCTAGCCAGCATAGCCGTTAACCATGTGAGCTGGAGGAGCTGAGACTAGAGGTCCAAAACAAGATATTCCCTCACGCTGACCTGACTGCCTTTTGTATGAAGCCAACGATAACACAAGATGCAGGGATAAGCTACGGTGGAAAGTTCATTAACGGATATCAATGGATTGGTGGCTGCATGCTTTCCTTTGCAGACCAAATAAGAGCTTTGATGGGGAATTTAGATTGACTTGACAAGAGGCGAAATTGGAAAGGGCAGGAATGGACTAAATAGCGCCACTTAGGGTTTGAGAGAGGCGCATGGTGCAACCCTTACATCCACATGCAAGGATCAGGTGGTTTCTGGTCAAGAAATCTCACCACACATACTTACCATTATTGAGATTTTCTTTCCATTTAAAAGAAAATATTTCCTTTTCAATATTATTTCATTTTAATGCAGTGGTTCCCAACCTGGGGGTCGGGACCCCTTTTGGGGGTCGAATGACCATTTCACAGGGGTCACCATGAGCCAGTGAAGAAAAAGGCACAAACAGCTTGAGTCTGGAAGAGGGGGGGAAGAAGGGGGGGAAGAGTGAGTTACAGCTTAATAGGTTGGAGGGGATGCCAGTCAGTGGCACCAGAGGCTATGATTGGCTGAGGGCTGTAGAGGGAAGTTCTCTATAGCACCTGTGGCGGTGGCCTGCCAAAGGGGGCTTGTGGCCTCTTCCAAGCAGAGCAAGGGGTCACCACAACATGAGGAACTATATTAAAGG
This sequence comes from Phrynocephalus versicolor, assembly GCA_023846285.1. Classification (NCBI taxonomy): domain Eukaryota; kingdom Metazoa; phylum Chordata; class Lepidosauria; order Squamata; family Agamidae; genus Phrynocephalus; species Phrynocephalus versicolor. The sequence continues at coordinate 5,065,591 of JAHTLZ010000127.1, read as the reverse complement.
GTCACGGCATTAGGAAGGTTGAGAACCACTGTTTTAGTGGGAAAGATTTCTCAAGATTGTCAAGAGCGACACTTCTGTAAGGCCACTTTATGGAAAACTTCAGTTTGGCTCTCCTTGGGAGGGCAGGGAAAGGGACATATTTAGCATTTCTTTTTGATTGTTGCTAACTCTCAAGTGATGCTTTTAAATCGGTCTTTATAAAAGCCTTGTCAAACATCATGATTTATTTGGTTAGTTGGCAGCCATTAAAAAAAGAAATGCTAAACTTGTCCTCCCAAAGTGTGTGGCGGATAGAAGGGAAGCAATCTAAACAATCTTCTTAACAATATTGAGAAATGGGAAGCTTTCTGTTTTAATTATTCTCGCCACTCACCTTTAGAGGGGAAGGGAGAAGGAGTGTTGCATTTCTTTTTAATGGCTGCTAATTGACACAGTGAATCAGTGATAACTGACATCACTGACAGGTTAGCAACAGTCAAAAAAAGTTTCTCCTCCCCTGACCTCCAAAGGAGAGCAGAGCAAAAGTTTCTAATTAAGCAGGCTGCTGCAAAGGGACAGCCAGAGAACCACTTTGGTTCAATCCCTGTGATCACACATGCTGGAATTGAACCAAAACAGAGCAATCCCACCCACAACTAAAAGCTGGCAGCCCTTGCCAGAAAGCCAGAAAGTTGTGGCTAAGAATGCTCTGCGGCCAGGCTAGTTCACATTGGCTCTTCTGTCCTCTGGTTGCCAGCAAAAGGAATTAACCAGCCTGGCCCCAGAGCAGACCAAACAGTGGGGTGTGTGGTTAGGCACTTAGATCCATCAGGGTGCAATGCATTCTCACTTCCCCTCACTAGTCCTGTGGCCTCAACCTGCTCTCTCCCTGGTGTATCTTAGAAACAAATGTGGTAAGTCCCTCTCCAGATACCTTAATTTGGCTTAGCAATCCCCATAAAATATTAAGACAACGTGATGGCATTGTAAGAGCAAAGCAAAGCAAAGTGTTCTGCTTATATACCGCCCCATACCACTACAAGTAGTCTCTGGGCCATTTACAATTTTAATTACAGTGTGCAGGCTACACATTGTCCCCCCCCCCCAGCAAGCTGGGTACTCATTTTACCGACCTCGGAAGGATGGAAGGCTGAGTGAACCTTGAGCCTGCTACCAGGGATTGAACCCAGGTTGTGAGCACAGTTTTTTACCAGCAGTACAGGCATTTAACCACTGCGCCACGAGGCTGGTATGTGCGATAAATTTTTCTCTTTCCTTCCTTACCAGTGTGCAAGCTAGATATACCTGTAAACCTGCACAATGCAACACAGACTCTTTTCTCATGTGCAGTAGTGAGTAATCCCCCTCCTCTACTGATGGCAAGAAAAAGTTACCCAGTCAGGAGTAAATGGGAGAAACATTTCAAGATCCGGAAATGATGGAGGGTACTCCAGTCTGGGAGTGCTTTTAAAGACCATGGATGGGGAATGTGGGGCCCTGGAGAGCTCGAGGGGCTATACCTCCTATAAGAAGGAACCACAGCAGAATCTTTAGTGAGGGATGATGGGAGTTGTAGTTCCACTGCAGCTGAGAATGGGGTCACATGTCCTGCAGTCCCATTCAAGGATCCTCCAAAGTTTAAAACTAGCTTTTAGTGGAGAGAATACTATAAAAATTGAATATACATCTCCAAAGAAATACAGAGCATGTGCTGTATATTAGTTAAACGTATAATTTGGATTGTATGCTATCTAAAGACATATGTTGGCGTATATAGCCTTTTTAACTGATTAAAAAAGGACAAAGTATAGAAATTCATGCAGCACGTGAGTACAAAATTTGAAACAAACAGCCTAACAGCTTGGTTAAGAATATTGCTCTATTTTTAAGCAGTGAGTTTGCTTTGAAAATTTTGCCTCTTTTTATTGCTTGTAATAATTCTTAATAATTAATTTTTATTTATTTTGCAGGTGACACCACAGATATACTAGTGTTGGTGTATTACATTTGGCAAATTGGGCTGAAAGGCAGGGTATTGTCCCTTATGTGTTATATCAGAATGGGTTATATTAAGTCTTTATGAGACTGTTGAGGAACATAAAATATGGTGGGAACATTTGGTTGTTTGTTATATACAAAGTGATACATGTTTGTTTATCCGTAAGTGGCCATTAGTGGGTATTTGTTTCGTATGATGGGATTCATATATTTATATAAATATATATTTGTCTTAAAGTGGCCATTAGGCTGTTTGTTTTTAATTTTTGCTGTTACAAAATGTGATGTTTTTCTATTTTGTAGTCTGTCTGTATAACCTTTCGGAATACCATATAGCCTAACTTGTTATGTCTTAAAAAAAATAATTCAACTGTTGGGTGTGACATTCATGTTCTCCTCCTAATGAGATATAGATTTGCTTTTTACACAGTAAAAATGCTGGGTGTGGTATTCTAGAATAGGGAGGTTCAGCTTCCACAGTTTTATCTTTGATATTATGCATATTGAAAGTAATATGCATAATATCAAAGATAAAAGTAAATTAGACATGATAAGAACTTGTGTGTTATTTTACTTATGTTCAGCTTTGTCTTAAACACAAACGTACACACATGTGCTGATTTGTAGAGTAATTATAAAAAGCTGGCAGGATAAATCAGTGGCTTATGTACCTAACCCTGGAGGTACAGGTTAGGAGTTGAATTCCACACTGTGCCCTTGCCAGCCAGTATAGCTTCTGACATGCTGCACCATCCCAGGGTGCTCCCAGGAGAAGTTAATGGTAGACCACCTCTGAGTATTTTCTACCTGGAAAGCCTTGAAAAGGGTTGCCATGTGTCAGAATTGACATCATGGCATATGATGATGACGATGATGATCATAAAACATGTTCAGTTAGCGTTGCAAAGAGAACTCAAACTCATACATGAAGTGAAAGTAGGTTTAGGAAAGGTGCCACATTCAAATTTTCACATGAAAATCCATATTGGATGTTCGTTCAGCATGCTGTTATGCACGGGGGAAATGGTTGTTAATGGGTCTCGTTTTCTTTTCAAGAAAAATGTTCAACAGAACTTTATTTCAAGAAAAGGATCGAGGAAGAATGTGTGCAGGATGACTTGTTTATTTTGTGCACAGAAGGACAAACTGACACCCACTGTGATGTTTCAGTAAAAAAAAAATTTAAATGGCTCAGGTTGCAACTAACTCTCGTACAGATTATGTCCATGGCATTTAAAGTAACAGATAACTCTACCCGAAACCAGCCTTTCTAATGTGAAAGTCTCCTTGGCAGGAATCGTTAATCCTTGGCGGGGCACTACCTTGGCCATGTCTTTTGTGAAAAACAGCTGTTGTTTGCAGGGGGGGGCTTTCATCCTGTTGACCCCCCTCTCTGTCTTTTGTTTGCAGGGTGCAGGCGTGATGTCTGTCTACCTCTTCACCAAACGCTATGCCGAAGAGGAAATGTACCGCCCGCACCCAGCCTTCTACCGCCCTCGCCTGAGCGACTGTTCTGACTACTCCGGCCAATTCTTGCACCCCGAGGTGTGGCACCGTGGCCGCAGCCCCTCTGACATTTCCAGCGACGTTTCCATCCAGATGACGCAGAACTACCCACCAGCCATCAAGTACCCTGAACATATGCACATATCCACCTCGCCTTGCTAGACGTGCCAGAGACCATGCTGGACAAAAGAGGCCAGCCTTTTTGCTTGCAGACTATACACTCTCCGGCCCGTATCTGCCTAGGAGACTCCTTTGCCAGTGGGGATCCTCTTTCCCTCTCTGAAGGCTCCTTTACCACCTGCTCTGCTAGAAACATCTTCCTTCCCTCACACTCTCTTTTCTCTGTCTTTCTCTCTCCAGTGGGTGGGAAATCATTCAAACAACTTCCAAGATGGGTGATGCTCCTCCTCCTCCTCCTCCTCCTCTTTCCCTGCCCCTGCTTGGAATTAACCCTAATTCCGTTGCCTCCACTGAGAAATTTGCTACCAAATTGGAAGGTACTCAATCACATGTGCCCTGTTGTTCATCTTCCAACAAGCAGGGGAGATTCCTCATTCATTTACGCTGCCTCAAAATACCTCTCCTTTCACTCAGGTGGTTGGAACCCCTAGGAGGAAGTGGCTCATCAAGCATGTTCCTCTCAACCTTCTCCCCAAAGAAGCTTGGACAGGAAGTAGGCTCAAAAATCATCTGTACCATTCAGATCTTAAAAGGAAGGCGGCCTGCAGCCATTTCCCCCCAATACAGTAATCCCCCATCTATCGCAGGGGTTAGGGACCCGACCTGACCCGCAATAATTGAAAATCGGCAATATGGGGATGCTGAGTCAGGTCAGGACTGGAGGGCATGGCACTGCCCTGAATGGGCCTCCAACAGGCTTCCCAGGCCCCAGAGTGGTTTCTTGCAATCAGGAAGTCACTTCCGGTTTTTCAGAAGTCACTTCCAGTTTGTCGGAAACCACTTCTGGGGCCTTTGACAGGCCCGGGGAGCCCGTTGGAGGCCCATTTGGGGCAGCCTGTCAGGCCTGAGTTAAGTGCAGTAGGCCTCAAACAGGCCCAAGCAGCTTACTCTAGGGGCCCTTGCCTTTCGTATACTGCGGTCTCGCAATATCCTGGGACCGCAGTATATGAACCACGAAATGGTGGGGGACCACTGTACATTTTTGACAATGAGATGTTTTCTTGCCACAATTATCTTCTGTCCAAGCAGTGAAAGAATAACAACCACGACAGGTTGTGATTGGCAATGGGTTCAGTGTTGTCATTGTTCTCTCCCTGTAAATGACATCTTACCACTTCTAGAAGGCCATAATTCTTCAGGCGAATCCACCTGAAAACATTTATCTAAAAACAGTTTCTCGGGCAGTGACAGGAAATATATTAGGCTATCATCTAGATCTAACAAAAATGACCAGTAAAATGAAGGATTTTAGTCTCCGCTTTGTTTTTCATCAATCTGGTTTGTTGTGATATAGCTCATAGACTGTTTTTCTGTTCATTTGTCTCAAGGCAGGTGCCATGTCATGAAGGTTTTCTTCAGTTTATTCCTATTAATATCTCGGTCTTTTACTCAAACTCTAGCATGAAACTGTTCCCTTGACATTTTCCTGTGTCCAGATGTCCTGGCAGGAAACGATTAGACCTCCTTTTTAAAAAATCATAAATGACCAATTCTGTCATTTTCTCTATGTTTTTGTTATTACCTGAGAGTTCCCATCAAAGCCCAAAGCTACTAAGGGGCTGCCCCCCCCGGGCTGCTTCATGCCAGGAAATAATCTTTATCATTTCTCTGTTATGGTGATATAAGAAAATGACCTAATATCTGAAATTGCTCCCAAAGCCTCACACCATCTGCCTTTTTTTACTGCCTATACTTCCTGTCTCAGCCACCTTCTTTGTTTTCTACAAGATGTGGAGAGAAATCCACTGTATTGTTTGAAAAGCCATTTTTATTTGTCCCCCCCCCTCCAACAAGTGAGAGACAACTAAAAGATATTTACACAGGGGTGAGGAAATAACTATGTCTTCCAGCCGTCAATGCCTCAAATATTCCTGCCCCACCATTCAGTTGTCCACTGGCCAGTGAGTCATGGCACCAATGGAAACTCTTAGAGACTCAAAAACTCTTGTTTCAAACATGCTTCCTCTAGTGATGTGCTACTTGGGTTCTTCAAGGGTAAAACTCAAGTTGGAGGGAAGGAGAGAGAGGGAAAGATGAATACAAAGAATTGATGATCTGGCTATGAAATCAAGTTACACTGAGGAGTAGATTTTGACTCCCTTATTCTTTTCTTCACCCCTCCCTGCCACTCCAATACATTCGAGTTGCTCATTCTGCTGCCATCTTTTTTCAACTTTAAGTTTTTTTGTTTCCGTTCCTGTCCTCCCTCTCATTTTTCTTAAATTCGCTTGTTTTTCATTTGTCTGTTCCACCATTGTTTCTAATTTGCTACATCTTCATCTTCTTGTACTTTCAGCATGGTTGCATTGTAAGTCCACACAGCTCTATGCATTCAGGATGCACAATTTTCTGGTTTTCTTGTTCCTCTTTTTTCCCTTCCTTTTCTTCCTCCCACCCCTGTTCTCACTGAATTCCTCTTAACATTCCTTTGTTCCAAACACGCACACACACATATATCTATTTCCACTGTTCTTTTTTCTTTCTTGTTTTGAAAAATCATTTGCTTCTCAGTTCCTTCTTCCCCGCCTCTTCCCCACTTCTCTGTGTATTACTCTTTTACAATTCCAGTTTTTGTGTACAGATATTATGTTCTTCACGAAAGGATTTGAAACAGGATGAAGTAGATTTTGAGAAGTATGCTGACCCCCAAATGCAGGGAGTTAGCTGACTGATAGGGAAACTGGACAGAGAAAAGATGGCAGAGGGGAGAACTATAAAAAGAAAAGAAATGTATATTGGATGAGATATCATGGACAATAGAATGGCAAGCAGAAGAGGAAATACTGTAAGAAATTATATTGAAAGATGTTGAGGGGAGATATTACAGTGTGGAGATGGCTTGTTTCCAGAATACACTCACATGATTTTAACCCTACAAGTTAACAGTAATCAGGAACTTCTCATTTTTAGCTAGAGCAGAGAGCAGAATCTATTACCTGGTTGCTATTTCTCCCTGTCCCATCCTATTTCCCCCTGTTTTGTACAGTATTAGCACATCAATTGAAGGGGGAGATTTTTATTTTTGTCCTCTTTCCTTCAACAGAACGAGGGGGGGGGAACTGGCACTGTTATTTGGATGAGACATTCAACGGTTAAACAGAAAAGCGTTGCAGCCCAGGAGGAATGGGGAACTTCCCATTGTATTTTCAACCTATAAAGTCTTTTAATGAAAGTGGTAGTGGGGGGGCAAGAGCCCCATGGAGCACGCACGCACGTACGCGCGCACAGACACACACACACTTCTTTTTCTCAGTTTGAGGCTTGCTGAATTGGTACTCATTGCATCTAAACCTCATGCGCCCCCTAACCGAACCCCCAGTTTGCTAGAAGCAGCCTATCAAAATGTGGAGTATCTTATGCAGATGCAGTAGAAAATGAAGGGGGGAGAGAAGGAAGCAAGGACTTTTTGAAGGATAAGCAGCAGATGCCTGCAATTGCTCTCATGCCGTGGCGATGAAAAGGGATGAAAAGAAAAGATACTGCTGAATCAGCTTCCAACCGAAAAGAAAGTTCTGATTCTCATTTTTCCGCATGTCTTCCCTGCTGAGTCAGTGCCAGCTGCAGTTAAGTTCACCTTCATGCATTGCTTTGCAGGCTGGGATCCAGAAGCAGTCCGTGTGTGTGTGTGTGTGTGTGAGAGAGAGAGAGAGAGAGAGAGAGAGAGAGAGAGATCTTCCTTTATCTTCATCAAATACTCTTGCTGCAGCGTTGCTGCTTGCTATCACTTTACTACCACCCTCACCACCACTGTTACTGTCTCCATTAATTACACCATCTGTTTCTTCGTCAAAGCAAGCAAGGTCGACAGATATCACCTACTGTAAAAGAAAGCTTGTGTTTTTAAAGAGTCGTCCTTCCTTTCAGGGAGTTGCATACTTGCATAACAAGAATCATAGCTAAGGCATCTTGAACTGGAAGCCCCCGTGGGAATTATAAAACAGAATTGTCTTCTAGAAGGCGGTGCAGGTCTTACTCAAGCACTTATGGCAATCCTACAAACCTTTCCTTCAAAAACCAAGTTTCTAGCTCTCATGGAGCTAAAAGGTCCATAATAATCATGACAGGCAACCTCCTGTTCCCCTTTGAAAGCTGTCACTTTGATGGCAAGACCATGATCAAGAGAGGGAAAGGTGTTCTAATCCTTAATCTCTGTGGGTGCAAACAAACATTGCCAAACATAATTTGTGGAGTTTAAAATGTGTGAGTCCCTTTGCAGGGAGGTGACCTCAGTGCCTACTCTCTAAATGGATCTACCTTCTTGCTATTGCTCCTCTTGCCCATTCTCTTGCCCTCTCCCATTGAGTCCAATCCAGACAACTACCCAGAAGAAGAGGGAAGCACAGTGAAGTATGCTGGGTGCTGCTTATCTTGCTATTGTTTACACTCTTGAAAGAGAGCAGGAGATGAGGAAGTAAAAACTAGGAGATCAGGTTATGTGTAGGGCTGTCATGAGATTAAAGTAACTTTAGAACTCATTACTATGCATGTTTACTCGGAAGAAGTCCCACTAAATTCAGTAGGACTTCCTACCCAATAAGTGGGTTTAGTTGTAATCTCCATATCAATTGAAATCAATGGGACTTATTTCTGAGCAGGCATCTGTAGGATTGCACTGTTAGTCAATCAGTTAATCAAATCTGCATAAATATGAATACAGGAAAACATTCTAAATGGAATAAGCATGCATTCTGTGTTTTTATATGATATCAATCAAAGGCAGTGTTTTAGAAAAAGAAAATATTTTAGTAAACGAACTGGTTCAGCACTGCAGCCCTAGTTGGTATGTTAAATGTTTCCCTTTGCATTTTCTCCCATAGAGTGGCTGTTTAAAAGATCTCTTGCAGAATGTTCCATTTTAAAAAGTACGGGAAATTTTTAATGTTCCCAAGCATATGATCGAGAAAATACACAGAAAACAGATCAAGGCCACAATTAAAATTAACACACAGGCAGTTGGACCACAAGATCAGATTGTGCTAAGAACAAGCACAAGCCAAGGCATGTTTACTACTACTGTAGGTAAAACCAGTAGGTATAAAACAATCCATGTGCACAATAATATAGTCTAAGGGAGTTGGGGGAGAGACAACTGCTCGTGTGGGTACAGTCTGTAAATGGAAGTGTGTAACCAAGTGCTAGGTGACTGAACAGGGCTTGTTCCCTTCTCCCCATGTAGATTCCTAGATTCCTGACCTTTGTCTAGAACAGCCTCTTATATCCTTTAACTGCTGCCCAAGAGCCAAAAATCCAACACAGATTGTTACTTCATGTCCATTCTTGTCCCGGGAGGAAGTTCGTTGCGTGTTGATGTCGGTCGTAGTCACATGGTCTTCTTCCGCTTCTGTCCCTGTTCCCGTGTACGCACGGGCATGATGGATGATACCGGCATGACTGTTACCGCACGTCCTCATTCCGTGATGTGATGTGAAATTCCATGCCTTTGTTCTCCTTTTTTTTTTTTTTTTTTGGCCCGACCTTCCCTTTTTCGATGTTTCAATTCTCTGAAGCCTTGCCTTCAATGCGTTACGGAGCTAAGTTTGAGACATTTGTCTTTTAAACTTTCTGCTGACTCCATAGGGAATGTACTGGCGAATGGCACTTCACACTCCTGCCACTAGATGGAGAATGGCACATTGTGTGACGAGTCTTACCTCATGGGCACTTATCTCGGAATGACAAGTGTGACGAGCAGATTCCCAAGGCCAGGGAGGGGAATCCCTCATCCCGCTTAAATCGCAGTTCAGGGGGCGTGGTCGGGAAGAACTCCCCTCGTCCCGTAATGGACGTGCAGTTAGATTACTTTGTACCGGTCCCAGACAGGACCACGAACAGTGATGAGATGGACGTGAAGTATCAGCCATAGGAAAAAAATTGCTGCCATGGAGGCAGCTGTGGAGGTGAAAACCCTGTGATGCATTTTTGTCATGCATCTCTTAAAAGACACAGGAGCCCATCCTTTACAAATTATGGCCACTCCCCATCCCACCCCAGTTCTCCCAGGCATCTGTTCCATGCAGATTTTATAATCGTGATGAAGTCATTTGCACTTCTTATTGCTGGGTCCCCTCTGCCTTCTTCAGGGCACAGATGGTACGACTTCCCCCGTACATCCCTTGAGTTCTCATTCCTAGACTGCTGACTCACCCTTTAATGTGTGCTACCAACTCTATTGGGAAAGCACTTGTGCATCCCTGATGTTTGCGTTTGGAAGGCTCGTTCACATACAGTACATAGAATAATGTCTTGAGGGAGTCTTCCGAAAAAGGAGCAAAATGAAAACAGAAGTGAAGAAACTGTGGACTTCCAGATGTTAAATTCCAGCTTCTGTCAACCTTCTCCATCATTGCCAAGGTGAAGGATGATGGGAGCTACAGTTGAATAATGTCTGGAGGTGACAAAGTCTCTATCTGTACTCTGTAAAAATGCACGGAGGGGGTGAACACTTTCTCTCCTACACAACTCTTAAAGGCATGGTGAGAAGTCTAGATGTGTCAAACCTACATTTGGGGTTCTCTAGAGCAGGAGTGTCCAAACTTTTTGCAAGAAGGGCCAGATTTGTTGAGGTGAAAATGCGTGGGGGTCGACCATTCAGCCACATTGGCCCCTGGGCCGGACATTGGACGAGTCTCTAGGACAGGGCTGTCCAAACTTCGGCCCTCCAGATGTTTTGGACCACAACTCCCAGAAGCCTGAATTGTCAGTGACAAAGGACTGTGGGAGTTGTGGTCCAAAACATCTGGAAGTCCAAAGTTTGGACACCACTGCTCTAGGACACGCAAGGAGGTGGGGAAGATGCTGCAGCAACGGAAAGCCGTAAAACTGCAAACTGACATCTCCATCTGAAATGGAGAAGGACCAGCTGGTGGGGATGCATGGCAGGCTGAGCCGGTGGGGAGAAGAGGCTGCGGGCCGCTCAGAATTTGAGAAATGGGCCATATTTGGCCCCTGGGCCTGACTTTAGACACGCCTGCTCTAGAGTCTAGACCAGTGGTTCTCAACCTGTGGGTCCCCAAATGTTCCTGGACTGCAACTCCCAGAAGCTTCTACCACGCGCTGTGCTGGGAGGGATTTTTGAGAGTTGCAGTTCATTAACATCTGGGGACCCCCAGGTTGAGAACCATTGCTCGAGACCGTGCACAGTTCAGCAGAAGCTGGTAGGAGCTGAAAGCAGGGAAAGAAAACATTTCCCTTACTTTCTTCAGAATTCTGCCAGCTTTGGAAAGGCCGGGCTCTTAAGCTTTCCACAGATGCATGACAAACAAAAATTCAACTAGCAAATCTTTGACACTCTCTGCATTGCCAGATGTTAAAATAGCCAAGCCTGTTGAACTTCTGCCCTGCATGGTGCAAGGGCCCTGCAAAAAACGACAGAAAAACTGGCACCTTTTTGTCATGTGTTGGAGTAGTGAAAGCTCTTTAAGGCTCCGTTCCCCCAAGTAGGAGGCAAACCCCTTTGAGTCTGGAAAAGTCTTTGATGGCCTAAAAGCCATCTTGTACATTTATATAGACAGAGATTAAATAAGATGGATTTAAGTCCATCTTGGCAGCACTGAAGTCAGAAGAAGTGTTTGGAATAGGTATGTAGGGAACATACCCAAGGGCAAAATTTTGCATTTTTATGTTAAATCTTTTTTTTTAATCTCCATCAAACCAGGGGAGAGGGAGTGGAGATGTTTCGGTGGTGCTACAAGAGTTAAATTTGCACTCTCTCACGCACAGTTTTTTGTAGCAGTTGTGGACTTTATTCTCTACAGCAGGAAAGAGTAACTTTAAAATAGGGAATGTAACTTTCAATATAGGGAAGGAGGAGCCTGCAAGTGTGAGAAAAGCAAAGTGTAGGGAAGGGAAGGAGGATCCTGCAAGTAATGAGATGGAGCTGTGGTGCTGGTTCAGGGAGGGGGCACTGATTCTATTTTCTTAGTCTACATCCTAGAATTTGGGGTGACTGGGGTTAGGGGACAGGGGGAACTAAGGGGGGGAGGGATTTAATTAACTGACGAAGCTGGGTTTTTTAATTAATTGCAAGAAAATTGTTATTATTATTAATGATTACTATTATGATTAATAAAATGTCCCGAGCCTACCCCTCTTCCTGCTTTGGAAAAGGTGTCGGGCCAAAAAGATCCATTATTTACTCTGTACTATAATGTAAATAAGACTTCAATAAACTTTATTTCAAACAAAAATGTATCTTATTTCATGAATGTAGAGTTCAGTGCAAGAAAAGATTCATGATCAGTGGTTCTGAAACCTTGGGCCTCCAGTTCTTGTACTACAACTCCCAGGAATCCTAGTCAGCACAGCTGGTGGGGACAGCTTCTGGGGGTTTTAGTTCAAGAACATCTGGGTACCCAAGGTTCAGAAGCACTGTTCCAGTTGAGTGGTTCTCAACCTGTGGGTCCCCAGATGTTCCTGGAGTACAGCTCCCAGAAGCCTCCACCACTTGCTGTGCTGGAAGGCATTTCTGGGAGTTGCAGTCCAGGAACATCTGGGGACCCACAGGTTGAGAACCACTGAGCTAGACAAACAGAACAGAGACCAAAGCAAGAATCAGTCTAGTGTATAACATGTGCACTGTCACCTAATTATTTGCATGCAGTGCCGGGACATGTTTTTCTAACTGCGGGGTCAGGGGGGACATCGTCTGTGCATTCAGAGGCACTCTCTTCTTTATGATTGCTTGACATGTTCCAGAGCTGAGATGGTGGCTCAAATCACCGAGTAGAGGGAACAAAGTAGAGGTGGCAGATTGATGAGTTGGAAGGGTCCCTGGGAGAGAAGTAGAAAAAGCTACATTTCTGGCAGGGAGATTTGGGGACAGGTGTAGTTCACAAAAATGTCTTTTCTAAGAACCACTGAGGAGGAGTTTCCAAAGGATGTAGATAATGTTTCTAAGTGCTAGGAATCCTGTTTTGTCAAAGGCAGGACTTCAGTTTAGGAAAAGCACGTGTGGGCAGCTAGAAAGATGGGGGTGTGATGGCAAGGTAGTAACCCTGGGATAGAGCACATGATCTGTCTGCAGAAGCCTCTTGGCACGTTCAAATAGGAAATACTCTGGGTAGAAGCTCTGGGAGGCCAGTGCCAGTCAGCATTGATAATTCTGAGCTAGATAGACCAATGGCCTGACCTGATAGTAGGCCATCTCCTACGTTCCTCTTCTTCTAGAGCAGTGGTTCTCAACCTGTGGGTCCTCAATGTTCCTGGACTGCAACTCCCAGAAGTCTTCATCACTAGGTGAGCTGGCCAGGATTTCTGGGAGTTGCAGTCCAGGAACATCTCGGGACCCACAGGTTGAGAACCAGCATTCAGGTGCTGAGCTGGCCCAAGTCATTTGGCTGGCAGAAGTGGAGAAACTAACAATGCCACACACAGAGAGAAGCACCTAAGGCAGGCATGTCGGAACTTCAGCCCTCCAGATGTTTTGGACCACAACTCCCACAGTCCTTTGCCATTGGAAATACAGGCTTGGAATTCTGGGAGTTGTGGTCCAAAACATCAGGAGGGCCGAAGTTTGGACATGCCTGATCTAAGGCCATGGAAGCCATTTTGGTGCCTACTACAGGGAAACCCCAACTGCTGCCTCTTTCCACCCATGGATGAAAACACATCAAGAACAAAATGAAAAACTTAATACATTACAGCCTTCTCTAACACTGAAAATCCTCTGCCTCGTGTGGCTGCCTCACCCTTCTTCAGGCATGGATAAAGAAGAGAGCAAAGCAGGTGGGTAGAAACCAGGATTCTAGATTTGGAAGTTGAGTCATGGCAACTGGACTTCTTTTTCTTGAGAGATTGAAACGTTTTGCTGCTCATCCAAACAGCTTCCTCAGTATGAAGAAAGCTAGCTGTGAGTTCTCCATTTTATAGTTCACTTTGACCTCTTGTCACCCTGGTCTGAAATAGGCTCACATTAGATGAACAATGGCCTGAATAAGCTCCTTAGGTAGACAAGAGTCTCAATGGCCTTAAAGTGAACCATGGCCTAAGGTGCTGAAACCCATAAAGTATGAGTCGTTAGTTATGGCCTTCATGGTAAAGGCGTGAAGTATTTTTGATTTGTCTGGGTATTGTTGAAATCACAGCCTGATAAGTGCCAGATAGACTATGCCTGAGCCCCCCACCTCTGTTGAAACTCTCTCACCTGGATGACTGAGAATCTTCACAGACAGGATTGTAGATCTTTCACCTGTTTCAGATGTGCCAGCCTGTTTGTAACTCACAGTCTGTATTAGGAGGCAATTAAGGGAGCGATAAGTCAAGAGAGGCTGCCTAGATGCCCTAAGCACATCCGACCTCACTTGATTTCGGAAGCTAAGCAGGGTCGGCTCTGGTTAGTACTTGGATGGGAGACCACCAGGGAATACCAGGTGCTGTAGGTGCCTGGAGTGGGAACTGGCAAGCCACCCCAGTACTCCTGCCAAGAAAACTCCATGGATATGGAGTCACGTAGAGTCGGTCATGACTGTAACGATACAACACAAACACACACAAGTCAAGAGCGAACCATTAGGGCACACCATTTTGAGTGGGGGGGGAGGGAAGAGCCATGTCAAGACAAGAGCAGCACCCTGGCAAATGTAAAGGGGTTAGCAGTCACCATGGTGATGAGCTGGAAAATATGGTACCTTGGATGCACACGTGGTTGGCTGGCAACCGAGGAACTGGCAGAAACTGTGCCGCATAGAAGAGCTGGGAGGGGATGGGGGGTTGTGGAATCAGGGAGGATGCAGTAAATGTGGGGAGGTGGAGGCAGAGAGGACGAGAAGCAGCTTTGAATGATTGGGGTGGCGGGAGGGGAGGGAGAAGAAAGCAGAAGAGGGGACTGGAACAGCAATTGCACTTGAGGGAGAATTCATTCAAGCAGCTGAATGACGTGGAGGCATTTGGGAACGAGGACATCTTGGGTGTAGGAAGGAACTCATCAGTCCAGGACCAGGAGGATGGGGCTGTGGAGAGGACGTGTTCTGCAGCTGGGGAAATCAAGGGAAAGAGAAGGGCACCCATGGAGTAGATATCATGGCCGATGGCTGCCGACATGTCAATGAAAGGAGAAAATGAAATGCAATGAAAAGAAACAAAGGAGAGGAGGAAGAAGAGAGAAAACAGGGGGTAGAAAAACGCAGCAGGAAGAATGGGAGGGTCCACGGGGAGTGAGAAGTCTGGGCGATGAAAGAAGACTGTGGGAGGGAGGCACACAGCGGTGGAGCCCAAAACCAGAGTTCACCTTCCAGGGAAAGACCATGGCAAACAGTCTAGAGGAAAGGGTAAAGGGGGCAGGGGAAAGGCTCCCCTTCCTGGGATGGGAGAGCAGAGGTCCGTCAAAAAGAAGAAGGGAGAAGCCGGCGGTGGAGTATAAGCTCTCTGTGTGCTGGGTGGGGTTGGAGAGAGAGAGAGAGAGAGAGAGAGAGTATAGAGGCAGAATTCACTACAGCAAGAGGCAAGGCGTGTGGGAGAGCAGCTAGGAGGGAAGAGATTAAGGCGAGAAGATGTGGGGGCGGAAATTAGGAGAAAGGAAGGAAGGAAGAGGATGGCAAAGAAGAGAATTAATTGCCTGTCTGGCAGACAATAAGACTGGAGGGAGGGCTGGGTGGGTTTGGGTGCAGGGAGTAACGGAAGGCAAGACAGGGCTGACATTGGTACGGCAGGAAGGAGGCGCCAGCAAAACTACCCACAGACTTCAGGTCGGCGGACTCAACCGGCAGCTGCATCTTATTTGGACCCTTTGGAACAGAGACCATTACAAAAGAAAGTGATTTGCCTGCGTTCACATCTGAATTGGTATTTTTGCTGCATATCTGCAAGCCTCAAAAAGCTGGAGGAGATGGTCTGCCATTGGAGATTAGTGACTCCAGTTGGACAGAAGCAGCACAATCCGCTCCAAATTTTAGTCCACATTTTACATGCACTCTCCAAGGTGCCTGACCTGTCCTGGTGATAGGATTCATCAGCACTTTCGGTAGCTTTGGTAAAGATAATTGTAAATCCGCAAGCCAAGCCAGCTATGGTTAGCATCACTGTCCGACTATGGAGTCAAATGATACGACTGACCTATATATCCAGGGTTCCTGTTATATGGCCAGTGTGAAAACAGCGAGCAAAAGAGAGTTTACTGCTAGAGAGAAACAATACTCTTCTCCTTCCATTGGAAGCACAGGAAGATGAGAGCAAACCCTGTATTGTCAACTGTGATCCAGAGTTTTACATACAATTCTTTTATATCCCTGCTAGAGAGCCAGTGCTTCTTTGTTGGCCTCCCAGTGTTAACTAGGCAGCCCCCTGCTTAGCTTCCAAAATCTGATGAAATCTGTATGTTCAAAGTTGTTCAGTAGTTCATTCGGTATTGCAAAGTTGACCAGATCAGTGGCTGGATCTTGATTCAGTGGAACACTGGCTACCAGAGCTATCAGGCTCATTTAGGAGGTGTTTGGCAGGTCTTCAACAACACACAGCTCTCTGCTTTCCCTAACATTGTCCGGCTGCCCTCCAGCTGCCGCTGCCTGATGGGATTCCCTTTCATACTAATAGCAGAAGCCAGTCTTGAATGTGGAAACTTTACAAGCAGTGATAACCATGGCATAAATATCTTATCACCCAATATGAAATGGAGACATACAAAGGAAAGAAGGCAGTTGAAGCACGTGGTTGCAGCTGTTAATAACTGTGAATACATGGACAGTGCCACAGAACAAGACGTCTGTGAGATCTGGGGCAAACCAGATGCGAACTGACAAAGGGAACGGAGAAAAGTGTGCATGTGAACTGCAGTTGCAGGGTGGAGAGCCAAGTAGTTTAGGCGTCTGGCTGGGGACTCAATGACCCATGAGGGTCCCTTCCAACTCAGCCGATCTGTGATCATTATTATGAAAAGCATGAGAAGGAGAAATGGCAAACAATTGATTCAAGGGTTTGACTTAATGAATTTATGTGTCCTCTGCTGGCATGTACTGCAGTCTACATTGCCACCAACCCCTGTTGCATTGATGCCGTGTTGTCGGAGGGAAATGTGCTGTTCCCAGGCTGATGAGCCCTGACATTCAAAATGGGGGTGTGGGGTGGGGAGAAGAGACAGGGAGTTCACCCTCGGTACAGTCTCCACATTGCCCCCCCCCACTCCAACCCAGACTTCTGACTGGGGGGAGAGGTGGAATTGTTAACACTGGCATCTGCTGAACAGAGATACAGCATTCTGTGTTGGCATGGCAACGGGAGCTAGGGGAAAGGGAGGCAGCATCTAAAGAGATGGTGGCTTCCCGGCTGTGTCTGGAGCCCACACACAGCAACATATGCTGAAAGAACAGGGCAAGCCACAGTGCAC
>JAHTLZ010000127.1:4999999-5048573 GCA_023846285.1 Phrynocephalus versicolor | reverse complement strand
CCCTATTATAAATCATATATTCATTAGTATTTGTTCATGAAATACATGGCAACATAGAAGGAGGGCTGTGGACTAGATACCCTTATCCCAAACTACATGGCCGTTGGCAAACAATAACTATTCCAAGCATTTCAGAGAAGAACAGACACAGGTAAATGCATTCAGACAAACGTACAGACCTCACCTCCTACTATACCAGGTCAGCTTCCCTATCATAGATATTTTCAGATTAAAAATCAAGAAATATTGGATACACGCTAGAAAGAAGAGAATCCAAGATTACAGTCCAACTTCCAGAGTTATGCACTCCCTATTAGACTGTCAAACTCTGTTTCCTATATTAATGAATATCTAGAAAGAAAAGCAGGTTCAGAGATTCCTGAACATATATTCATAGCAGCATCTGGAAACAGATGTACCATCATATATTTTCCACTTAAGAGTAGATGCAGTCACACTGTTCTGCATTCATATAACACGTGATGGATCTGAATGATGTTCCAAACCCCATAAGTAGGCAAACCTACATGAATTAAAGCTCTGCATGGTGGACAGCTGATGTTGCTCAGTTGGTTGGAGGGCTTGGCTGTTGAGCCAGAGACTGGGAATTTAAACCTCAACAGTGCCTGCTGGGAAGGGTCAGCAAAAATTACCCAAAGCAGGGTTTAAGTTCCTTGCCATTTTCATGGTCTTCAGCAAACAACACAGTCTAAGAGCACCATGAATAGGAGGGACTAGTAAACTACCAGTGAGTATTCTTCTACCTAGAATATTGTGGGGAGGTTGCCAATATGTCAGAATTGACTTGCTAGCACTTAATGTTGTCAAACTGTTCTAGGGTGCAATGGCTATGTCAATATACATAGCATATTTTCATTGTTGTTATGTGCTGCCAAGTCAGAACAGACTTGTAGCAACCCTTAGGAAACTTTAAGCAGTGGTTTTTACCAGTACCACACCCCTAGTGAGTTCCCATGGCTGATCAAACAAAGCATGTTCTGCTTATACAGTGGACCCTCGTATAACAAACTGTTTGTATAACAGTTTATCTGTACAACATAAATAATTCCGGAGATAGGGGAATTTGCTTAACAGAATTGTCTATGGGGCAAATCCGTACAACATAAAAATAGTCACGATTAGGGATTATTCTGTTTTCAATGCATTCCTATATGAAAATTTGTATAAAGGAAAATTTGCTTAACATAATTTCATTTGGAACGAATTAATTCCTTTGTACAAGGTACCACTGTATACCGCCCCATACCACTTCAAGTAGTCTTTGAGTGGTTTACAGTTTAATTACAGTATGCAGGCTACACATTGCCCACCACCCCAGCAAGCTGGGTAGTCATTTTACTGACCTCAGAAGGATGGAAAGCTGAGTCAACCATGAGCCGGCTACCTGGGATTGAATCCCAGGTCATGAGCACAGTTTCAGCTATGGTACAGGCATTTAACCACTGCACCACAAGGCTCGTAACAATGATTCGAACCCAGATCTCCTGAGTCCTAGTTCATAACTCTCCCCGTGCTACACCGCAATGGATATCTAGCACATTTTTAGAACAGGAAGTATCTCAAATAGCAAAAGACGTCCATTTTTATCACAGGGCATGCATTTTCTCAATAACATGCTCTGATCGTGATTGATCACTGGAGAGTAAACATTGGCTTCATTTTCCAAGTGTGCTTGGTGTGTTTGGCTGTGTTCTCTACCTTGTTTCTACCCACTCGAGTAGAGAAATGGCACGTATAAATGCAACAAATAATAAATAAATAAATACTTTTCTGAGGAAAACCCTTTATAAGACAGAAAGAAAGTTAAGCACAGAAAATATACAGTTCCTTGAACATTCTAATCTAAGGCTTCCCATTCTGGACTGTAAGTTAAATCTGTGGGGGTGGAGGTTGAGGAGAGAGAACAATTTGCTCTCCTGTTACAAACTGCAGGGATCTTCAAAGTGGCCCCTAAATCCAGGACTGATCAGCTGAAAGTATTGCTTGCTTTCTAGTTTCTGGACCCCTTCACCCTGGTGAGTTGTTGATTCGTCACCCACAACGCATGTAAAGTAATACCTTGGTTTATGAGCATAATCTGTTTCGGAAATATGCTTGTAAAGCAAAACACTCTTATTCCAAAGCAAATTTTCCCTTAAGAAGTAACTGAAACTCGGATGATTCATTCTGGGGCCCCACAGGCTTTCAAATGTCACACAATGTAGCATATGTAAAATGACATTGGTAGTGAAACTCACAGTGTGTACCATGTAATGTGGAAAAGTGCTACTGTTAGGTGGATTTGTTATTGGTTGACTGATTGTACCCCAAAGGGTGATCATAAAGGGCTTCTCCACAGAATGGAGAGAGATGACTAGTGGGGTGCCCCAGGGTTTTGTTGTGGCTCCAGTGCTATTTAATATCTTTATTAATGGGTTGGATGAAGGGATAGAGAGTAGACTGATAAAATTTGCAGATGATACCAAAATTGGGAGGGGTTGCTAATTCCTGAGAGGATAGGATAAAAATCCAAAATGAACTTGATGGATTAGAGTGCTGGGCCAAAGCTAATGGAATGTGTTTCATCAGAGAGAAATGTAGTGTCCTGCGTCTAGACAGAAAAAAATGAATTGCATAGATATAGAATGGGAGACACCTGGCTGGAGAACAGTACATGTGAAAGGGATCTGAAGACTCTGGGTGGATCACAAATTGAACATGAGTCAGCAGTGTGATGCAGCAGACAAGAAAGCCAATGCGATGCTTGGTTGCATTCACTGAAGCATAGTGTTCAGATCAGTGGTTCTCAATCTGTGGGTCCCCAGATATTCCTGGACTGCAACTCCCAGAAGCCTCCACCACTCGCTGTGCTGGAAGGGGTTTCTGGGAGTTGCAGTCCAGGAACATCTGGGGACCCACGGGTTGAGAACCACTGGTCTAGATCAAGGGAAGTGATAGCACCACTCTATTCAGCTCTGGCCAGACCCCACCTGAAGTAATGTGTTCAGTTCTGCACACCTCAATTTAAAAATGATGTTGACAACCTCGAACAGGCCCAGTGGAGAGTGACAAGGATGGTTAAAGGTCTGGAAGAAATGTCTTACGAGGAGCGGCTTAGGGAGCTGGGAATGTTTAGCCTTACAAAAAGAAGATTGAGAGGGGATATGTCAGTAATGTTTAAATAAGTGAAAGGATGTCATATCAAGTTGGGGACAGGTTTGTTTTCCATGGTTTCAGAGACTAGAACTCAGGGCAATGGTTTCAAACTACAGGAAAAAAGATTCCATTTGAATATTAGGAAGAACTTCATAATGGTTAGAGCTGTTCGGCAGTGGAATAAGCTGCCATGGAGGATGGTGGTGTCTCCTTCTTTGGAGGTTTTTAAGCAGAGGCTGGATGGCCATCTGTCAGGAGTACTTTGATGGTGGTTCCTGCATGGCAGGGGGTTGGACTAGATGGCCCTTGAGGTTTCTTCCAATTCTATGATTCTATGATTCTAATGTGCAACCAAATCAACACACATTGGAAAGATCATCACTGCATGCATCAAAATTATGTGCAACACATAGTCATGCTTCTTGCAGTTGTGACCATCAATAGTATTTCTGGATATTAAAGACTCCTCAACCCACCCCAAGGCTCCCACAAGTCAAAAGGGATCAATCCCAAGGGAGGCTTAGAACCAGGAAGTCTATGGAATAGGATATTTAACAAGTAATAAAGGCTGGCATCACTGGCTTCCACTGGCATAAATTTACACAATAAGATGGGGCACAGAACCCCACACAGAGTAGTATAGAAAGATTAAAGTTTTAGGCAAAATGATAACTTGTATGTACTGGTGGAATAGAACCCACAAAGTAACATGCCACACCCAAACACGGGAAATACTTGTAAAAACTGAAACAAAACTACAAAATTCAACAGAATGCAATGTGTTTGTTTGCTTGCCACTCTAATGCATGTTCACAAGAGCACTTGAACGGCAGCATGAGCCACAGAGTTTGCTTGTGATGTGCGCACACACACACACACACACACCCCTCAGCCGGTGACAATGCTTGTCTGATAACGTTCACACAACACGCTGTTCCCTATTCCAGCATGTGATGGAGCAATCCAGTGGAGAAACACACACAGACACAGACACACAGAGAGACGCACAGACACACACACACACACACAATGCCTAACAGCTCCCTCGCAGTACATAGCCCCCACCTCCTGCTTCCCTACATACACACATCCCAGCCCCATATGCCTCTCCGTTCCTTTAACCAGCCTCCTTCATTTGCTGCTGCTGCTTTTTTTTTCCTTCCTCCAATGGTTTCTCCCAATGACATAATAACAGCATGCTAGCATCTCTCTCCTATACAGCAAAATACCCCTCAATATAAAACGCCATTTCGCAGAATCTTCTCTGGCTGGTGCCATCAACAACCCACAGCCAGGTGGGGGGGACACAGAGAGGAGCCGTCTCTCACCTCCCTCGGTGTGTGACACCTTTGGGAAGCAGACCTTTTTTGTAGTAGTTGTTGTTGCAAGGTAAGCCTGCTACGTCTCTCAATATTCTTCCCTCTCTGCTGCAAAAGATCTATGTGCAAGCAAGGCATTGGTGTTGGGGGGTGGGGAGTGTGGAAATTTGCCTGTGATTTACAATCGAAGGATTTTATAATTGTGTCAGGATTTTCTCTTGTGTATTGACACACAGAAGCTATCCAATTGCCAGAATGAATTTCTAGTTGCAAGCACTGCTTTTTCCCTCTCTGCTTCAGGTGATGACAAATTCAGGATTGCATTTGCTAAGGCATGTATGCAACAGATCTAATGAAATAATTTTTTCTTGATGACTTATTTCTATTTCTTCTCATGGATTTTTTTCTCTCCGTCCTCCCCCCCTTCCCCCTGCAACATCAATGAATGTATCTTCACATTTCCTGCTGGCACACTTTTTGTATAGGTAACAGGGTGGAGGGGATAAGGTGTTGAAAGTAGTTGAAATTGTATGTTGATCGCATCCCGCATTGGTTTTGGTTTATTTGCTTTTTCTATTTTTCTTTGCTGTTCTTTTCTTCTTTATGTTTATTTTTATTTTTTTGCTGGCTCACACAGTGATGTTTTGAGAGACGAGAAAAAATGTCTCTCACATGAGGAATGGCAGCATGGTTTGAAGAGATTGCAGGGTCGGGGTGTGGGGGGCAGCTGCGGATGAGATGAAATCTTCAAGGATGCTGTGGGGTTTTGGCCTTAATGAGCAGCACCGCTGGCTGGGAGCAGCTGTTGAATGAATGGAGAATTCCAGAGGAAAGACAGTGAGGGAATCAAGCAAATGCCCTGATGATAGATAGAACTGTGCATGGAGCTGCCAGTTTGAAAGTGGTTCTTCCTGACATATTTGGTTTGGAGGCTACGAAAGCCATGCCTTAATAAGAAGATAGGGGATCATAGGGGGCCCCCTTTCCCAACTGCCTGAGAAACAATGTCAAGGCCCAATTCTGCAAAGTGGACAGCCACCCAAGAAGATGTCAATGTTTGTCTAGGGACCATCTCCATCTGCTGTCTGTCACGGACACAGGGTTTTTTTCTTAGAGGAGTCACTAGACTATCAGGGGAGAAAGAAAGCCTCCTAAAAGGCAAAGTGGCACAGTACCTGAAAGGGAGTTGCAGCTTCAGAGATGTAGGTTGGAAGTGATTCTTTGATTTGGGCGAAGAGTGGAGACCGGTACACTGTGTGTGAGGGACTCTTGAGTTCAACAGAAAGGGATTAGAGTTGATGACTTATAACGGGAGGCTGGCAGGCAAGACTCTTGAATTCTCTTGAAAAGAATGGCAAGCAACATGCAATTTTCATCATGTAAAAATGATGGCCGAACTGCCAGGGCACTCTGCATGGTGAACTGCAACTAGCAGGTAAAGGGAAATAATCAACAGGACTTCTTGCTTGTACTTAGATGTTTTGCTGTCCACTCCAGAAGGCCTTGGATTCAATCAGCACAGCTTAAGATAGGTCTTTGCCCTTAACATTTCTGAATTTAGATATTCTAACTAGTAACTGGATGTGGTTTTACATAAATCCTTGTATATTTGCCGATACAGCTGACAATGGCCAGTGAAAGAGAATGAGAAACTCTGCCGAATCTTTTGAGTGAAAACATGTTTGCATGATCACCTTGAGTATAGAGCACTGTGCTGTATTTGCTTATTAGAGACCCAAATACTGGGTTTATTTGTTTTTTTTAATTGTTGGTCAGTTTTTTGATCCACTGTGTCATGATTTTATTCATGTTTACTCTCAGATCATCTTCTATTATTTCGTAGAAATATACTGCGTATAAAGTTGTAAGATATGAGTGTACCAAATAAAGCAGTGGTGGTGCTGGGGAGAGATTCAAATAGAAATCTCCACCACTAGAAGAGATACAGAAAGGCAGTATACTAGTATCTACTGGGTTTTTTTTCCCAATTCTCGAGTGAAGGTGATTAAGTGTCTGCTAGGGGAACGTAAAATAATAAGGTCACAGCTGGTCATGTCTTGAAACTGTTACTCATCTCTTACCAATCCACCTATTAATAAGTCAATTTATATGTGTGCAGTATATCACTTTCTATGATTTAAAAGTTTTTTTGTCCCTCATCTTTGCTTTTCTAGCATTTCACTTTCTCAAAATAATATGCATTAATCTGTCTATTCTGTTACACTGCATCCACTCATAAACCTTCATCTACAGTACTTTCTTTCTTTCCTTTATACACAACACATTTTCATTCACCTGACTACCTGCATGGATACATCCATGTATTTATCTGTACATTTATGATCTGTCCCTTATATCTCTCCAGACTCAAATCTCAATTGGAGATGTAAATTGCTCTTTATTATGTTTAGCTTTCTCAAGCAAATTTCCACTTAGCAGAGAAAGTGTCTGAACAAGTCCCATGAGATTGCCAAAAGAACTGCACAAAAGCAAAACAAATAGAAGTAAGTTCACATTGGGTTCTGTCCACCCTGGGCATGCCAGGTAATGAACAGTAGAAATAGTTAGGCAGGTGAAACAATGGACGTCAAAGAACAAGTTGTGAATTGTTTTGTTATAAAAGAAAAACCGGTTTAACAGTGTGAGTATTGTGAATGTGAATATTAACCACCGTACCTACCTGCTTATCACCCATCTGTCCATCATAGCAAAGAAAGACACAATAATTCATTGCTTACTTTAGAAATTTATTCTCAAGGTCACTCAAGGCAGCATCAAACTAAGAATTCTGAGTTCAGGTCCTAGGGTCCTCTAATCTATTTGTCTGCATCTTCACAACCTGTTATTCTCTAGGCCTCAAGGCTCCTTGTGATGCAGTTTGGCAGGAGAAAAGCTAGTACCAACATTTTATAAATGGTATCCATGGATACTGTTAGGATAGATTGTTTCTCACCCTCTGGGCACTCTAGTAAAGGAACAGACACAGTGGGTTAGAGCAGTGGTTCCCAACCTTCCTAATGCCGCAACCCTTTAATACAGTTCCTCATGTTGTGGTGACCCCCTTGCCCTGCTTGGAAGAGGCCACAAACCCCCTTTGGCGGGCCACTGCCGCAGGTGCCATAGAGAACTGCCCTCTACAGGCACCCTTAGCCAATCACAGCCTCCAGTGCCATTGACTGACATCCCCTCCAACCTATCAAGCTGTAACTCACTCTTCCCCCCCCCTTCCTCCCCATCCTCCTCCGGACCCAAGCCTTTTGTGCTTTTTTCTTCACTGGCTCATGGTGATGCCCGTGAAATGGTCATTTGACCCCCAAAGGGGTCCCGACACCCCCAGGATGGGAACCACTGGGTTAGAGGATTAAAACTACACCCCCTGGATTTCTTGGTGCACTGTAGAGCAGGAAAAAATGAAAAAAATGAAAAAGCAAAAGGAAAGAACAGAAAGGATTATTGGTAACCAGCACTTCTGAGTTCTCGATCAGGACTATGAAAGTTAGTTTAATTTATGGAATAGATGGAAATAAATTGTTCAATATTTAGACAATGAATGAAAATAAGAGAGCTTTGGAAAAAGGACTGAAATCTTATTCTCACATTTACAAGGGAATTCTATTACTTTCTATGAATTCAACAGGACATACTTAAGCATAATCTTGCAGAATCACCTGTTGCCTTGTTTTTTGTGTCTTTCAGCTATATGTGCTTAATGGGTACGTTTTTTATTTTCTCACCATGCGCATATCAGTTGCTATTATTGTGTATTTAATTGGTAGGAAACAAAATTTGCTTGTCAGATCAGTCAATTTCTATGGCATAATCGTAGCTGCTCTTGGAGTTTCTGGTTATCTAAATTTCTGAAAATCATGCTACTGTATTTTGGAAGTGAGAAGGGTGTGATATAAAAATTTGAACCTGGGAAACCTATAACATAAGACTTCTGATTTGTTTACAAGGATCTATGATCTAATAAGGTTTCGAAATCAGGTACAAAAAGACCCCAATATGAAGTTAATCTGGCAAACAACCAATATTGGTATATGTAGTTAAGTAAACCATGTCCAGCAAAGATCTATTCTGCCTCCGGCTTCACAAGTGTCACTTCTATCTGTGTTTGCATACAGGTAATTTGAATAGAAAGCACACACACATGTGTTCATAAGAAGAAACCTCACATTCAAAATTCTCAAAATTCTCAAATTCTTTTCAGAGAACTGAGGATGAATGGAAATCTAAAGAGTTGAATATAAGAGTAAGGTTTGTGGTTTTCTTCCCTGATTGAGCCATGGCTGCCTTGACCTTGAAGAACTATTTTTCTTATTCTCTATTCTTGTTATTCATTTTAAAAGCAACAACAGAATTTAAGAACTGCCCTGAATGAGGGGCCCTGAAGGAACCTTTTTAAATTAACATTATTACATGACAGTTTGTTTTGTTTATTTTCCCCTCAAACACATGTCTAACATATCCCCATCCCTGTTTCTTATTTTATTTATTTTTATTTTTAAAATATCTTCATCTATTTCATTATTTGTACTACAACTGTATCACCCTTCTATGATGTGATCTGGGTGATACAGGTGTAGTACAAATAACAAAATACACACCCCTACCATTACTCTAAACAGGGAAGTATTAGAGAGATGTTAGGGTAGGAATCCAGTTCCAAATTCATGACTGCCTCTGGCCCAGTCAATATATGCCATTACCTGATAAAAACTTTCCTACTTTCTTGGAGCATGCTAACTTTTAAACAGAGATAGATCAATATCAGTCAGCAGACTGAAAAGATCTACGGAAAAATTTACCTGATATGGGGATTCCTTCCTCTGTAGTCTGACTTATTATATATATTTTAGAATTCACCTTCCTTCATATCTTGTCAGGATACCAATACATTTTGGTATTGAGCAGGATGTGAGAGAGGAGCTCACTGGATTTGCAGATGAAACCAGGAAGAGGGCCCCCATAATTTTTTTAATGGATCTGGGGAGGCAAAGCTCCACAGTTCACAGAACCAGGGCCAGAGTCACAGCTTGCAAATGTTCCAGAGGAAAATTTAATTTAAGATTTTTTTAAAAAGCAGCGTGGGGAGGAGAGGTATAATATTGTTGTCTCTGGTTGACTAGTTCATTTGCAAAGTCAGAGATCCTCTGGACGATTAGAGGTGAAGGTAGATCACTCGCCATGTTTTCCTTTAATTATTGCTTTTTAAGTCCTCACTCCATAAGATGCTGATCCCATCTTTTTTTACTTTAAAATCATTTTTGTCCTAGTAATATGATTCCCCTTTATGGTACTTGTCTCTGGAACCGAACAAGCAGAAGCAGCTATGTTTATATCTCATTAATCATTCCCATGATAACCCATGATTTTGCTCTTATTGTGTTCTCACAGTCATTATAATTGCTCATAGATAGGGGATCAATATCTACCTGGTGAGGTGGCCGGTTACGCTTTTTGGACTTTTCCAAATAATTACACCACCTTTTGTGATGAAAAAGAGGGGTGACAGGCTGGGAAAAGAATGAGGAGGAACATGTAACATGTATAGAGCAACTTTTTTAAAAAAAAATATAACTTGGTGGTATGTGGTACTACAGATAGGATATGAGTGAATAAATAGTATGTGCAAAGAACAACAGATTAGCACAATTAGAGACCAATACAAAAAAGTGAATCCTCACTATAAACGGGTAGATAAGCTCTGAGTATTTAGAAGCTTGTGTATTTCCACTAACCTTTTGACAAGAAACTCCTCTGTAACTCAGTCTAAAGTTTTATGGACTTGCCTCAGGTCACCGATCTCACAAAGAAATAAAAAGCTTCAGTTGATGCATTATATATACAGTATTACTCAGTTGGCCACATTGTTGCATGGCGGCATTGTTATGTGCTGCATAAAGAAGTGTTCAGACATACAATAGTTGGAAAAATTGAATTTATAGTCCTTTGAAGTAGACCAAACTGTATGCGGTAGATTATTTAGTTGGCCTGCATGTGTGTGTGTGTGTGTGTGTGTGTGTGTGTATATATATATATATTTTTATATCTTTATGTAAAATTGAAAATTTTACTTTTTTGATATGGGGGAATCATTGAGTCCTGTGAGACATCATTCGAGTTAGACCTAGTAGGGTCCGGAAGCAGGTTTTATCACTTCTTCATTTACTCTCTGTTGTCCAAACCTTGCTGATATCTGCAAGGTCATTTGCTTCAGCAAGTTATTTTAGACAAAATAACAGGAAATCCCAACTTGGAGATTCTGGGGGTGATTGTAAATGCATTTCAAGCTTAAGATCTTGGATGGGAGAAGGGAGAAGGCAGGTCTAAGGAAGGTAGCTGTCCAATGGTGCTAAAGGACTGTGATGTTGTGCATAAAGGAAGTCTCAGGGCTAAGAAATTTGGTTCTGAATAATTTTAAGCCTCAGCTGGACAAGTTAAATATTTTTATGCTGCGTTCATTTCAAGTTTTTTTTTTAAAAAAAAAACCATTACATCTCTTAAAGAATGTGAGGCCGAATAATCGTAAGTCGCTCTGTTACTGGGAGGAATCAGAAGAATCTCCTTGAAAACTTACTCTCCCCACTCAGAGTGCCACGGGACAAAATAATAATGAGGAACAACAAAAACAGAGCCCTTTGATAATTACCTTCTTACACACAGATCTGCGTGCCAATGAGCTCTGCACCAGGAGTCCTTTTTTGGGGGAATCTCCCTGGTTTGCTTATTAGGGGGTTCACAGAAATAAGGCCTTTTCAGTAGCAGTGCCCAAACCATGGGACTCCTTCCCACGCCACACACACTCAGCATGTTCTTTTGGTAACTTTTTGTATCAGGCATAATTCACCCTGTTCCTCGTGCCTTCAGGGATACTTAATGATTGCCTTTTGCTGTTTCCATAGGTTTCCTTATATTTTAGTGGGTGATTGTACTATCTATTGCTCTTTTTAATTGTACTCAGGTTAATTGTAAGCCATCTTATGAGCACAACTAGCAGAAACCTTATCAATAAACAAATATAGTATTTTATGCTTGCCGTTAACGCGGCGCACTCAACTCATTCTTTTCTTGTCTCTCTTCATTTCCCCTTCTTGGGTCCTTTTCAAGTTGTCAGAGAGTTCAAGCAATCCCTATCAGCCAATGTGTGCCTCCAAAAACTGAAGAGCAGCAG
Source organism: Phrynocephalus versicolor (assembly GCA_023846285.1). NCBI lineage: Eukaryota > Metazoa > Chordata > Lepidosauria > Squamata > Agamidae > Phrynocephalus > Phrynocephalus versicolor. The sequence goes on along the minus strand of JAHTLZ010000127.1, from coordinate 5,036,924 downwards.
CTGAAAACCCAAGATTTTCCACAGTCAGAGGAACTTGAACATAGAAAGCAGAAGACGAGCAAGAAAAGGGAAAGAAACCAGTGGAATTTGATGCAAAGAAGCTGGGAGAACTCCCAGGAATTTCTGAAAGCTTCACATATTGCGTGGCACCTGCAGGAATACAGAAAATATAGGCGCTCCTCAGATTCCTCTGCATCTACTGAAGACTCCAAGGAGTTATCTAGAGACACACTGGCTCTTTCAACAGACTTCCTGCTAGCTATATATACTTAACCCGGTAGCTCTCCAAAAAGATTTTTGAGGACTTCCAGGGAATCTATTTAGTACATCTCTCGGTATTTAATAGCAGCCTTCCAAAATCCTACTACTGAGCATCCAGATGCTATAGGCATAGCCTTCCAAAGGATGTTCCGCTAGCAATTCAAAATCAGTGGTTTATAAGCTCCCATTAGTTGCTCCTGACCTTCCACGGTCTGCTTGCTACACAAACCTTCATCCTTCACGAAGCTGATTTGGAGGGTTCAAGATTTTTTTTGAAAATCTTCATAGTCGTCATTACGCTTTTTGACAATTCTCAGCCTTTCTTCAGAAATTCACCAGGCAGTTCCTGCTACATCTCTGAAAATACCTGGAAGTTGATTCAGACTTTTCCCCTCCTAAATATCTGAAAAGGCTTCTGAGAGTACCTAACATTCCGGGATCATCCCAGAAAAACCTCTAGAAACATTGTTCCCTGTATTCCCAAGAGCTTTGGAACAACTGCTGCCATCCAAGCCTATCCTATTTCAAAGTTTCCTCTACTCTTTAACCTAAATAAAAGAAGATACTTCTTTGCTGCCATTTCTCAAAAGCTTGTGTGTTCTGGATCTTGCCTATTAGAAGGGGGAGCTGGCCACAGAAGTAAAGGCATCCGTTGTCACCCGCTGTTGCCACTGCTTGCATCTGTCACTGTTGGTCTCCTTTCTTACTGCCAAGCTGGAGTCACTCAAGCGCTGGAATGAGGAGAGGATGGTCTGGTGTGAGAAAGGTGTCCAGATTCTACTCACCACCGTGGGAGCCTTTGCAGCCTTTGGCCTCATGATCATTGCCATCGGCACAGATTACTGGCTGTATGCCCGTGCCTTCATCTGCAATACGACCAACATTTCGACAGAAGAAACTCCACAAAAGGACAAAAAGGATCCTGGAGGGCTTACTCATTCGGGCCTCTGGAGGATATGCTGCTTAGAAGGTGAGGAATCTGATCTAGTAAAACCTAGTCAACACAGGGTTAAAGCACACGTTCAGAGAAATCTGTTTCTAGAAGGAGTCCTCCCTCAAGTGGTAAAAGAGATACAATTGTAATAACAAATTAAAAGGAGAAGCATATATGGTGTCTGGATTAGGTATATCTGTAATGAAAACAACTCCTAATTCTGAAGTCCATCATAATAAATCAGATTATTATGTTGGAGACTTAACACAGAAAGAACAAGAAATACACATTTTTCTGAACATGTGTTTTGGCCCTGAAGCAGAGATCTGGAATAGGGCTTTTGGTCTGGGATTTCAGGGGAATATTAATATTATCAGCTAGTAAGGAAACCTGCTAGTAAATTTATTTTTATTTATTTATTTTTATATTTGTATACCGGACCAATTTCCCAAAGGGAACGCTAGGCAGTTAAATAACTTTAAATAAATAAAGTATTATACAAAATTGCAAAAATAACAAATACTGAGAGAGGTCACAGTATTTCCAGAGGGTTTGTTCAGTAAAAGGACAAAATAGAGGCAGAAGACAACAGCCTCATGGCAAGAAGTCTAAAGAAAAGCCTTAGAACATTAATTGGCTTAAAACACAAGATTGCTTCCACATTGAGGCTTTATAGCACTTTGTAAGTACTATCAACTTTAGTTAGTCGAAAAAACAGAATTTAGCAAGTGGTCGCTCATAGCACTTAACAGCAGCATGGCTTTAAAATGTTTATTGGGATCTTATGGTCCATACAGAAACAAAAGGAAAACAGGAAGCGCATATAATATTCAAACACCTGCAAGTGGCACAGCCCTTCCACAATTTGTACCCAGGAAGATGTTAGCAACCTGAGATGTTAAAGTGTTCTGGTCTGACAGGCAGTAAAAAACCAGCAATTTACCCGAGCAACCTTGAAATTTATGAAACAGAGGATGGATCAACCTCCTCTTAGTTTGGTCGTAAAAAGGTTTGTTACAAAAAAATTGGGTACCCCACTGCATGGCCGTGTCTTTCTTGGTGTGGGTTCCCTGAAATCTACCTTGGAGTCATGCTGAGGTGTAGAACATTAATTCTACCAAGCTTAAATGCTTTATATACCTGGAGTGTTTGAGGCATAGTACAATAACCCGTGGATGATCTGTATGATGGGAGGATACTACTTATAACATTGGCTTTGTATTATGCAACAGTGCCTGTCCTTGTGGTTGAGATGTTCTATACTAAAAATAAATGTCTGTCCTCGTGGTCAAGATATTTTACAATGTTATTTAAATTTAATTCATTAACGGTTCCACACAACTTTAGTTAGAAGCTTCCTACTCATGGTTTCTGCCTCTAAATGTTATTTGTTCAGGGTTCCATCAACATTAGTGAGGGATCCTCTTAATCACCTATTGGTGATTGCAAAAGATTTTGGAACTTGCTGTGGCAGGTTGCAGCTCACTGATGTGCATGTCTCACCTAAGCAAAAGACTAAGAGGCACCCTGGTACCTTGCCACCTGCAATTGGCTAGGGAAATTTAAACAAACCTTTCAAGGAACCCTCTAGAGCTCACTAAAAAATTGTTCACATATGAGATCTCATTTTTTTAAAATAATAAAAACTGGTCTAGTTCCTTAACGGTTTAAATATTCATTTCCTTTCATTATTTCTTGTATTTCTAAATTGTGAAATATTGTTATTTTATGATGGGGGGGGGACACTTAGAAGAAATCACTATATAACCCCTTTGTTATAATGGCAAACAGAAACTGAAAGGCAGTTAAATTGCAGCTTATTCATCAGTCATCCACTCAAATTGAGGGCTGGGAGAGTGAGGACAAAAGAAAATATTTTTTATCCAGCGTGTTGTTAGTCTGTGGAACTCCCTGCCACAGGATGTGATGATGGCATCTGGCCTGGATGCCTTCAAAACAGGATTAGCCAGATTCCTGGAGAAAAAGTCCATCATAGGTTAGAAACCATGATGGAGATGTATAATCTCCATTCTTAAAACCGGTGTACTTCAAGAGCCAGATGCAGAGGAGTGGTATCAGGAGACAGATATCTAGTCTCATGCGCTCCCAGAGGCATTTGGTGGGGCCACTGTGAGATATAGGAAGCTGGACTAGATGGGCCTTTGGCCTGATCCAGCATGGCTCTTCTTATGTTCTTAAGAGGCAAAAAGTGACAAGTCACAAGAAGAATGTGTCTAATGAAAAGCATGAAAAAGCACTTTTTCAGTCCTGATAAGATAAGGCTATATGAATACCCCAGTGGCTAAAATGCTGTTGCATAGTGCAGTATATTACACTATTTATTTATTTATTTGACTTTTATACCGCCCATCTAGCCCTAGGGCTACTCTGGGCGGTTTACAACATGTAATCACATGATAAGTTAACAAAGGAATGCACTAGAATAGTTCCACTGAACCAGTGGGGATTTGGTGAGTCCACTCCTCTGTAAGTTCCATTGATTTAAATGGGACATCTCTGACTGCAACTTTAACACAAGATGAAGGAAAAACAGCAAACACTAGGTTAGATTGTACACCACTCTGGAGTCTCAATAAAACATGACTTTAAGAAAGATAGCCGTTCCAGATTAAATCTAAGAATAAGCAATAGGTGATATCTTTACAGACCACTGATAAAAACAACAACAAACCGTACAAGATGTGAGCTTTGGTGGCTAAATCCCACTTCCTGGAAGCAAGTACCAAAAGTCCAAACATGACAAGATGGCATTTGCCAAGAGATTAGCCTTTGATGTAAAGTTATGGTCAAAATGAATTTTGCGAGGCACAGTCTTAGGTGAGGCTTAATAGTGGCCTATAAAGGTATTGCCCATTGCATATTCTTGCCTTGGTATTTTGTAACAGCCACATCCCTCCACGCTTTTATTTCAATGAGACTAAATCCAAGACTCCATCGTAGAAAACATGGCTTAATAATGTTCACTCAGACAGACCATTGGTGAAGTAGACTGAGACTGAATTTGAGCAGTGTAAAAGTAATCTGTGGAGAGTCTATCCCACTTTCCCAACATTCTGCTGCACTTCAGTGCCATCAAGGAACACAGAAAAAGACCGAGCAAATAATATCAGATGGATGGTATCACCAATGATAGGCATGATGATTAGTCCCCATCTTCTTAATGGCAGCCTGGAGACCAGCAGCAGCAGGAATGGCTGTATCCATTCCTATAACAGGGATCTAAGAGCACAATATTTGGGGACACCGTTGTATTGTGGGGGAACTCAGTGGTGGTGAACCTTCGGCACTCCAGATGTTTTGAACCACAACTCCCAGAATTCCCAAACCTAGACTGCCAATGACAAAGGACTGTGGGAGCTGTGGTCCAAAACCTCTGGAATGCCGAAGGTTCGCCACCACATGTCATGAATAATGGGCCCTCACGGAAAGCAGATTCTACAGATTACTGTCCCTACGCCCCAAATCAAGCCGAGGAGCTGTTCCTTTTTAAATCTACAAGCCAAACTTCAACACACTTTGTCTGTCATGACAGGCACTACAGTAACTGTAAATAAATGTATGTTTTTTTAAAAAAAATCTGAAGCAGTCTCTCAAATTCCTCACCCTTCCCACATAACAGTAAACAGGCTGCCACGTTGCCCACACAAGACTCAATCAGAGATCTCCGGTTTTCACCCGGAAACAGCGCCTTAAAGTATAAATGCTCTGATGCTGCAGACATTATGTCTCCTGTTTTCCCCCTCACCATCCTTGCGCTGTGGAGCAGATTCAGAGGTTTCTCCAGAATGACATTAGCGTATTTCCTTCCTTCTATACATGATAAATGGTATGCCAGCACTTCCAACCCTGCAAAGCAGGACAGGCAATTGCACAGCCTTTGTCTATCTTTCACAGATATATATATACTGCTCCCATCCATGTACTGTCTTTAACAGCTCCAATATTTAATAACTCACAACTTAAATGGATAGTAATGGAAGCTGATGGCTCCTTTTATGTTTTCAAAGCTTCATTTAAACCCCTTAAAACTAAGCCCCAGGTATTTGATAATCACTCCAGTTTTGCAGGGCCAGCTTTCTGGCTAAGTAAAAAGAGCTAAAACCTATTTCGGGTTCCGCTTAAGTACATTTAATTAAAGAATCTGGAGTGATTGGCAGAAATACAGAGATGATTATGTGCTTTAAAAATAAAATGAAAGGCAGGTTCAACTAACGAAAATACACTGAACACACCCAAATCCACCTGCGATTCCATTATACCACTCTCTCAATCTTGTTTTGACTCTTTGGCAACAAACCAAAAACAAAGATTTTCTTCACAAATAAAGATCTTCCTGTAATAGGCAATGGGAAACTCCAAGAGAGGGAAATTCAGGCTGTCCAATAAAAGGTCTGCATGGCCCTCACCATGTGTTCTCCAAGTGAGTCATGCAGGTACCCAGTTAATATAACATGAGGGGTAAAAATGCTCATTTTTTTCTGTCTGTAGGTCTTGTGGCCATTATTGGGCATATTCTTTGCTGAGAAACACATCTATGGGGGAGGGGGGAGGCAATCACCAAACTAACATATCCACCCTCTCCTAAAACTGTTTGCATTGGGAAGAGTACCTATGTGTAGAAAGATGGTTTGTAATTGTATTTCTGGTAATGCCTACCAAGGACTGTCAACATACTGTGGACCCATCTGGCACGGAGAGGTGGCCTTTGATCTATCTGTAAAGCTCCTCTATTCATCCTTATGTACCCAGCATTACCTTGCTGCAGTACCTCTGACACTCATGAGTTTCTTGCACTCATGAGGTCTGTTCAGAAAATATACAATTCGACAAATCAGTGTTTAAGGAGAGGGGGTGGAGGAACAATTAGATTCTGCCCTTGCCATTTCCTATGTCAAATACAGTAGGTGATTGGCAAGATTACAGCCTCTACTGGCTGCTTGCATCTCCACCATTATATGTCTTGCAACGCAATTCTCCATTTCGCTTTCAAAAGCTAGCTTTATTCTCAAAAGGATTACTGTATTCTGTTTAGTCTCTGAAATATAATGGCTCAATTTTTCTTTCTCTCCTTACCCCAAGCTTCTTTCTGTAGCTGGTGCAGTAATGGACTGCCCACTTTTCCCTTCTGCATGGAAGTGGATGTTGTGGAATTGGGAGGACAATTCTCCTTTGTAATTAGTTCCCCTTTCCAATATAGCGCTAGAGTATTAACACATGAAATATGATTGCACATAGCAAGACACACATTCAAGATCTCTGGTCCGAATTTAAGTGGCCAGCGGATCTTAGGGGTCGTGTGAAAAGGCCCTATAACTTTTATGTTGTAATTACAGAGCCATGGCCTTCCTTAGTTGAAGAAATACTGTATCACATATTGAATATCACCATCTGTCAAGTGTTGGCTTGTGCTGTGCCTCGTGCTACTGCCTGTGGGTCCAGAGACAACAGCAAAGTGGCTGTAGGGGATGTATATGATGTTTCACAGAACAGGAGCTTGTATCATTCAATTCCACTCTCCAAAAATTACTAAAAACAGCTATTTTAGTTATTTTCCTGAAACACCAAATAATTGTCTTTTTGGAATGTCGACGCTCATTATAGGTTACTTGAAGGGGACAACTATATAGCAAGAATCTTCATTTCTTGTTACTCTCACACAACACCCCATTGGACAAACATCAGGGTTTTTTTCAGAGCTTGTGCAAGGAAGCATCCAGCTTGTTCCAATGGCAATCCAGAGACTGTAGAATATCATAGGTAGAATGTTGGATCTGACCAAAGATCCTCTTCTGGAAAAGCTTGCAAGCATAGCAGGAAGGAAAGAGGTTGCAACATCTGTTGCTGACTTCCATTAGCAACTGCAATTCCAAGATAACACTACGTAGGAAATTACAGGTTTCATTTATCTTGGATAATTCTCCAGGCATTTCTATAGATCCGTTTCAAAGCCATCCAAGAGGATTGTCATCATATCTTGTGAGAGCAAAGTTAAGCTTTGTTCGATTACTTGAAGCATCAAGGTTTAGGCACCAATGAGCTGGCAACCCTAAGGCATCCCCAACACACAGTTCAGGTCTTGCTATGAGTATGCAACCATAGCTCTGCCTAATGTTTCACACGACCCCTAAAATCCACTGCAAAATGCTCGCAGATGCGGAGCATAAGATTGTTTTCCCACCAGCAGCGGACTTTTAAAAAAAATTAAGTATGACCACACCCACTTAAGCATGCCCCAGCACATTTTACAAGTACCTGGTCTCGAGGAGGTAAAATCCTTGTTGCTGTTCCTTGTTGCTGTTTTAAAGCATTGCATGCCTGGCTCTCCTCCGCTTTTTGTTTGTTTTTGTTGGGTTCCCCCTCCCCTTTTAACAGACAGGAATCCTAATGGGCTGGAACAATTAGCTGCTGCCGAATGCAGGCAGAGGTGAGCCTGCATTTTTTTCTCTCTCCCCTCACAGCAGACAGAAGCAATAGAATCAGAGTGCGGGAGGTGGGAACACAGGAAGCAGAACAAAAACCACATTGGGAGGTTCTGCATTTAAGTTGCCAGCGGATTTTAGGGGTCATGTGAAAGTGTAACTGCTCCTTTCATCCAAACTTGGAGAGGGCTCCTGACGCTTCTGCGGCAATGTACTACTGTTTTGTTGGACTGACATGGAAAAGTGTGGCTCTGGGTCTTTCTTAAGATCTTTCCAAGTTGGCACGCAGGTTTGGGGTGTGGGAGGGAATGTTGTGCTGTGAAATATCTAGCATGGAGGGTATCTATCGGGTGACGCACCCGAATGCTGTTCCAACTTCAAAACCGCATCCGTTGAATGAACTGAATTGAAAATGCTGGCAATTTCTCTCTTTTTCATTCCCAGGACTGAAGCGAGGTGTGTGTGTGAAAATTAACCACTTTCCTGAGGACACAGATTACGATCACGACAGCGCAGAATACCTCCTACGTACGTATAAATAGTGGCTTATTCATTCCCATCTACTGGTCTCAGCGCAAACGTGTCTCCACTGTTCTGTTACCAGGGGAAACAAGCGTTTGAATGCCACGGAGGCTCAGTTCAAGAGGCTGCTGGGGCTGAGGTACAGAACCTGCCTCCAGGTTTTGCTGGGGAAGGACAGATGCACTTATATGTCCAGGAGCTATCAAATCTGGTGGTTTCCTTGCAGCTGGGGGGGGGGGGGAGGTCGGCCATTTTACAAAAGGGAGGCAGTCTCTTTTTCTGTGTTGGGTGTTCCTCTGTCATATTGCAGAGAGGAAATGAGCTTTCCTTGTGGCGCTGGAGATTACCGGCAAATTGGGAAGCTAGGGCAGCAGAATGCACGTGCATCAACATTTCTTAGAATTCTTGAGTTCTGGGGAACAGCTTCTTGTCCTCCACCCACAACCTTGGGATGAAAACCAAAAGCAGGGCTGGGATCATCATTATGCTAACGACTCCCCCGACCAGGATTCTTGCCAAATTACAGCTCTGCAGTGATTTAATTGCCTCAAACTTGCAAAACAAAAATGGCAACAAACGTGCCCTTATCGCTGTTCTACTGTGTTACCTCTACGGTAGCTCATGTGAGGAAAAGTGATATCTCCTGATGACGAGACAAGCAGATCTGCTGGATATATTTGCAAATATCAGCAAATTTTAAAAGCACCTCACTGGGTCAGAAAGAGATTTTAAAAATAAGAGATGCCTGTGTCCCCCCTATGGGACCTTAAGGCCAAGGAATGTTATTCTCAAAGGATTATGTATTCAATCCAGAATGGCTTTTAGCCATTCCAGAATCCTTCCTATTCAGATGCATGATACCACCAGTTGCTAGAGGAAAGTGGAAGAGGCTGATCATCTGAATCTTTTTATCTTCCAAAGTGTAGGGAATAAATAAGAGGAAGGCAAATAAAGCACAGAAAAATATATCCTCATGTGTGGCAAAAGCCAGATACAATTCTAAGTAGGGAAAGCAAATAAAAAGTATTACTGGGTGTGTATGTGAGCTGCCTAGATGCCCTAAGCATCTGATCTCGTCTGATTTCGGAAGCTAAGCAGGGTCGGCCCTGGTAAGTACTTGGATGGGAGACCACCAGGGAATACCAGGTGCTGTAAGCGCCTGGAGTAGGAACTGGCAAACCACTCCAGTATTCCTGCCAAGAATACTCCATGGACATGGAGTCATGAAGAGTCGGTCATGTATGTATGTATGTATGTATGTATGTATCTATGTATCTATGTATCTATGTATAATATGGTTAAACTACAGTTAAAATTGAAACACTAAGATTTAAGGATGCCACTAAAGCTGGGAGATATAACTTGGACTCTTCAGGAAAGTGTGACTTTAGTGAAAGGGAAGTTATGAACCTCCACTCAGATTTCATTCTGTGAAATTTCCAGGGAAAATGTATCAGCAACTGCCTAACGGAGGACATTCAGCAAGATCTCCTTTGCATCTACACCCACTAAAGGCCTTCCTCACAGAGCTTCTGCATCATAATTAGGATGTTGAAAGGTCTCATTCCACCTGCATTTCTAAGGAAGCCAACTTGATCCACACTGCTCAGAAGTGAATCATTCAGCTTTTGCAAATTCTCCAAATTGTATAGTACATGTACAGTTTTGAGTTCAAAGAAGATACTGATATGCAAATCATGTGTGCATTTCGAACAAATGCAGCAAAATGCATATTTCAGGTTACAATTAATATAAAAATATTGTAAGAAAACGTTTTTTTAAATTATATAGTTCAATGCAGTTCAATTTAAAAATACCCTACAGATTGATGAAGAAAGACGAAGGAGAGAACTTATTTAAAAACAAAGCATATGAGAAGCAAGAATTTTGAAAAAATGATTCAAAGGACTATGGCTCCAAAAATCCCATCACCAGTATGAAAACTGATTCTGGGAGTTGTGATAAGGAGGGCATTTCCATGTTCTATAAAACTGGCATGAATCAGGCCTCAACTGATCTGCCTTACCCTTCCTAATGAGCCCAGAGGTGGGTCTAAGACAAGTTTGTTAAGGATCAGGGAATACCAGGTGCTGTAGGTGCCTGGACTAGGAACTGGCAAAGCACTCCCGTATTCCTGCCAAGAAAACTCCATGGACATGGGGTCACGAAGAGTCGGTGATTACCGTAATGACACAACGCACACACGTGCATGTACGCACGCACACACGCACACACACACACACCTATACAGGAGTAAGAGTAGGTTTCAGGGCTGCTCTGCACTGAGTAACACCATGTAATGGCCATTTTTCAAAACAAAATCGAACAGGATTTTGCAGAAGGTATTGGCTGAAATCCTTTTCATACCATGCAATCCTGATTATCTCATTTGAATCCAGCCTCTTTGTTTCTTTACTTTAAATAATACAATGCCTTAAGCCTATCTTGAAAACATACTTCATCATAACATTTTTTTTAAATTCTGCTCACTTCTTTTTAATTGAAGGGTGGCCAGCCAAGATTTTTGAATTAAAATCATTCCCGGCAGCCAATCTTGCAAGATTTCTTTTCCTTATCCTTCCAGATTTTCAGCTATCTGTAATAGTATATCAGGTCTTTCAGCCCATTGCCTATGGGCAATCGTATATCTATGTGATGCAGACAAAATGTTCCTTACATTTTTCAAAGGAGAGGGAGGAGGAGGAATGGAAGCATGGTACAGTACATCATTCTTCTTCTTCTTTTTTCTTTCTTCTTTCTTCTTTCTTCTTCTTTTTCTTCTTCTTCTTCTAAGAAGTCAGAGGGCAGTCTTTGACATTTTCCTTTCCAGGCCTCATACAAATGAGACACAGAAAATAAAAATTTGGAATCAGCATTAGCCTTGGGGGCAAAAGAGTTCTCTTCGTTCTCCGTGTAAAAACCTATTCTAAATTGTCAGAGTTAGGATTACAGAGTCACTTAGGCATGTATAAAACTACTTTTCTCCTCCAGAACTCTGCCTCATATGTTCCCACTGTCCCTATTTAACAGGCACAAACCTTATTTCACGGTCCATGCCTCTGTCAGATCACTGCCCTGGTTACAGTATTCAAAGGTGGGTAATTAGGCCACTAAAATATCAAAACAGGTAAATGCTGGAGTACTACAGGCCTGTTCTTTAGGCATAACATTGCAGAGCTTGGAGTGGGGAGAAGGAGGAACACAAAAGTCCAAAGATCATCCTGGCCAAATACTGAGACTCTGAGATTTGTAAGTTAAGGTAATGTCCCAAGATGGAGGGTGCTTTTTTGCAAAACCAGCTGGAAAGTGTACTGATATCAAATTTCAGTTCAAGGATACAAGCACTCGTTTCAGTGGTTCAATAGGGGTTTTGAACCTACAGCCTCCAAATGATGACCAACGCTGCGACTGTTCTAATCTTAACACATTAGGAGCGGCCCAGGTTGTATAGGGCTGTTGTGTGCTAATATGCATCACTTCAGGCACCCCAGAATTAGGAACCAGTGTCCCAAAGTCCCGTCCTTACAGCCTTACTGCTCAGTTATGTCTCTCATTTAATGTGCTGTGTCTTGTTAGCTTATTCCTGAGGAGAACTAAGGCTGATCTTGTTTCCTACCATGGTTTCACAGAGAAAAATATTGACATACTGGTTACACCGAATTCTCAGACTCATGACACTTGAGGAATATCTTCTGCTTACTCTGACAATTGTACATCTTGAATTGAAGCCACATGGTCAACTTCTAGCTCTAAGGATACATGCAGCCCTGGTCCAACTGTATGCATCTGAGTAAAGTAAAAAAACAAACAAACCCTTCTGCAATTATCAGTCCAGAATTCTATAAAAAAGTATCAACCTCTCTCCTGACAATCTTATTGGGCAGCTAGAGGAACAGGTGACAGGAGATGCAAGAGGAAAAAATACGATAGATATCTGCCCTGCTCCCACTCTTTGGTGGTACTGCAATTGCCAAACACTTACACTGACCACCCACCCCCCTCTTAGCCCCTCCAAAGCTTTCTGGAAGCAGACTTGCTGACTGATGGCGTGCGGTACGATTCTCATGTCTCTTTCTACTTTCTCCCCATGGTTAGAGTTTTTCCCAATCTGCCTGTTTCCCACAGTTATCATAAACTGCGCCAACTGCCACCAACTACACACACACACACACACACACACACACACAAAGAGAGAGAGAGAGAGAGAGAGAGAGGTGCATATATAGTACATGTGCAACCAGATGCTCCAGGCATACACCACATTTCCTATTCTCAATATCTCAGAAGCAAGGGTCTTTTATTTCTCTCTGGACTTTAGCTGCTGCTCTGCCGTTTCACATCATTGCTAGAAACTCATTACCCCCACGTTTTGAGGAGGCCATGCAAATTAAAACATGCTATCAGTATAAGTCATGAGGTGTACTTGTTACTGGACTAGTGCAAGTACAGAATGTATGCTTTAATATTTCTTTGTGCTGGTTTTAAGTTCTCTGCAGAGAAATATAGCAGAGTAGATGGAAGAGTAATCCAGGCCAGCCTGGCTCAATAACCTTCTATGAGCAGAGAAAAGCGCTTCTCTTTGTTTGCCATTACTATTTTATAATCCCCAACCTCCTCCCTCTCTACAGGTGTGGTACGAGCCTCAAGCATCTTTCCTATTCTAAGTGCTATCTTGCTGCTACTGGGAGGATTCTGTGTGGCCGCCAGCCGTGTCTATAAGTCAAAGCGCAACATTATCCTCGGTGCTGGCATCCTGTTTGTTGCTGCAGGTGAGTTATAAAACAGAAGGTCAAAAGAATCCCTCTCGGGGTCTTTGGTATGGCTAAATATATTTGCCATGGTTGACTTGCTGGCCATTTCAGCACAAGAGGCATTTCTATGACTATATTCCAATCTGCTCCTCCGCCAGTCCATTGGCCTCTATTTAAAGCTTCATGCATTACACCTTCCACTTCATTTTCTTAATATAAGAACATAAGAACATAATAAGAGCCATGCTGGATCAGGCCAAGGGCCCCAGAGACATAGCTAGGGCTTCCAGAGCCTGGGGCAACAGTCAGTTTTTGCGTCCCCCCATTGCAAAATATAATCTGGGTGGCAGGTGTGGGGGCAGTAGCAGGGGGGTCGGTAGGCAATTTGGCGCCCCCTAATTGCTGCGCCTGGGGCACCCCACCCCCTTGCCCTCCCCAAGCTACACCCCTGGAGGGCCCATCTAGTCCAGTTTCCTGTATCTCACAGTGGCCACACCAAATGTCCCTGGGAGTGCATGTGTTACCACTCCCCTGCATCTGGCCTTTGATCCATTTACAGCATCTGTATATATTATCTAAACTATTCTGCAAGTGTTTCTGGAATTGTATATAGCTTTATGTAGAAGCACAAGTTTGTAATATAGAAGAAGCCAAATCCCTGGCAACTTCAGTTGCAGTATCCTAGATAGCACATATAAGGAAAATCTCTACTATAGTTCGTAGTGCATATTAGCTCAGTAGGTACTAGTTGTCAGTGTTCATTGAAGAAACCTCTTCTAGCTGGCAAAAACCATGGAGTGAGCCTCTGAACTGCTGCTGGTTGGGGAAGTGGAGCAATGGTCCATCTCAATATAAAGGAGATGGTTTCATAGGTGCCATATGATTCATGCTTACATTGATTCATCACATCTGGCATATTTTTGCCTATCTCCATTCATTCTTTTTTGACAACACTAATCCCCCTTACATATGTCTATGAATTCCTCCTCCTGAAGGTCTTTGGATCTATCAATGGATCTCTTTCCTCTACTTATCATGCCCATACAGATCCCCACATCTATATTACCAGTCATACACCGACCACTCCTTTTTGTTCAGCCAGCCACCAAGTGAAAGTAGAAGCCACATAGCAGACCAGTGAATAATCAAGCGGGAGAGATGGGGGCTAGAATGCAAAACCCCATTCTGAAGCGTAAACCAAGTAGCCATTCTTCTCGATCAGAATAGGTTACTAGAGTAATTACAATAACCAGAAACCTTGTTGTTTAGCTAAAAGATAGGCAAGTTGATGATGTTCAGGAATATTGGCTTACAGTTGCCATAATTCCTTATTACTGGCCCTCCTGGTTGGTGCCAATGGAAGCTGTCCAAAATATATCTGGAGGGCATTTTGTTGCTCACCATTCGATCTGGGGGAAGGATGGGAACTCTCTGCAGTGTTTGGCCCTCAGGGGCTCCCCATTCAACACTATTTTTTCCTACTTTTATTTATGATGGGAGATAAGAGATAAAAAGGTACAGTATAAGATAACAGTTCCTGCAACTGTTATTTTGATATGAGTTTGGGTTTCAAGCATGCTGCTGCTGCAGGAAACTTAACCCTGGTTCGCAGGCCCTAAAATTAATCTTTCTTGAATATCTTGACATCTATGCTCATCTCCCTTCTCTTTCTTGATCTGCTCATCCCACAATCTCCCCCCACCCAATGTCCCTGTTGTTTATTTCCATACTGCAGGTCTCAGTAACATCATTGGTGTCATCGTCTACATCTCAGCCAATGCTGGGGACCCTGGCACAAAACGTGATGATGAGAAAAAGAGCCACTACTCTTACGGCTGGTCCTTTTACTTTGGTGGCCTTTCCTTCATTCTGGCTGAGATGATTGGGGTCCTAGCGGTTAACATCTACATTGAGAAGAACCGCGAAGCCCATTGCAAGAGTCGTACAGAGCTCCTCAAGAACCCTTCGTCCTCATCGTCCGCCATCTTGCGCCTTCCTAGCTACCGTTTCCGATACCGCCGCCGGTCGCGCTCCAGTTCCCGTTCTACTGAACCATCACAGTCCCGAGAAACTTCACCGGTTGGCCTCAAGGGCTTCCCATCCACTGACATCTCCATGTACACACTGTCCAGGGACCCCTCCAAAGCCAATGTTAGTTCCCTCTACGGTGGTGCCAACGAAACGACATCGACGGGAGCAACGGCATCAGGCGCAACCGGTAGCGGGGGTGGGTTCTTGCAATTGCACAACACCTTCCCCAAAGACCCTGGGGTCACCGTCACGGTGACTGGGCCAGGTGTAGCAGGGGCAACTGGCACCTTGGGTAAAGATGCCTCCTCCAACACCAACACACTCAACAGGAAGACCACACCAGTGTAGAGAAGAAATTAAGAGAGGAGAGGGCACAGGAAAGAGAAGAGGTAAAGACACAATTCAAAGTATGTTGAGAGCATCAAAATATGGTGAAGCAAGAAAACAATCTTCCTCCTTCCCTCCCTCCTGCCTTTCTCCCTTCTGTCCTTTGTCCCTCCCTGAACTCACATAACCTTTTGAACCCACCAGTGGGATTTAAGATCTCACCTCACTTGTTGTAGGAGTACTTTCACATGGGGTGGGGAGGGGTGGGGAAGGCTTTTCTGGAAAAAAAAGTCAGATATATGTACTACTCAATTCAAGCAAAATGAATCAAGCATCGCTATCCTTTCAAGCAGAACTTTTTGAGGATAACAAAGCTGGACATTCTCCACACTGGACTACAGATGAGAAAGAAGGCTGCTGGTGCAGCTCTTGGGAAGAAGGGAAGTATCTCTTGCAAACTTCCCTGTGACATCTAGTGGATAGCCAGACTTTTTAGATCCTGCAAGAGAGAAATAAGGCTTGAAAGCAATGTGTGTATAGACATCCTAAGCCTCCTATAAAGTAAGATGTCACAGTGTCCTGTGCCAAATTTAAGGCTGCAATGTGTGGATCAAGAGAGTGTTGGTTCCTCGGCAGGTATAAGGGAACCCTCTCTCTCTTCATCTCCACTGCAGCTTAATTAAGGGCTGACAAAAGTTTGTGCCAAAACATAGTGCCGGGGGAATAATAATAATAATAATAATAATAAAGGGAGGGATGTTTGAAAATATAAAAGGACCTATTGCCCCCTAGTGGTTGCCAGAAGTATTTGTAATTCACTAGGCTTTCACCACATTTCCTAGCCTTTGACTGAAGTCTTTTTGGTTTTCAGCCCTTCTCTGTTCATAACTGAGCCATAGCTCTTCCTGAAATGAAGCTGTTTCTAGGGAGCAGGAGGTCTCTGCTTTTTAAACTGTTATCTCTTTCTCGTTTTTGAAATGAGGTTCAATTTCATTGTGTCGTTCATCAACTAGATAGAGTTTCAATAGGTTTCCCTCCCTTGCATCTTCTTTTCATTATCTGGAAGAACTTGAAAATGAAGAGGCAACAGGTGTGGATAATACCTCTCATCCCTACCTACCCTTCACCCTGGAATCAGCTTCCTAGGGAGAATTTTTACATGTATTATAAATATATAAATATATAAAATAATTAATAAATAGATAGATAGATACATAGAGCAAGAAAGACACAGAGGGAGAGAGATATTTATGAATAGACTAAGGAAAATATGAGATGTCTTTGGACTTGGTTGATAGACCTCTTCATTTCTTTCTTTTTCATTTTTGGTCAGCAGTTCTATAAAAGCAGTTTTGCAAGGAAGGATATTTCTGAAATTGTATCCCCAAAATGCTGTTTTTGTTAACCATGCAGATCTGCAAATCTTCACTGCCAATCCAACCAGATTCCATTTTTTCTTTGTATGAAGCCAGGGTCCCATGTGTACTAATACAAGATTAACACATTACCCCCTTCCCAAGAGAAACTACCCCCCTTTAAAAACCCACCCCAGTTTATTCACCACGTCCCCACATACATATCTTGCATTTTGTGCAAAAACAGAAGGGACTTCATGCAATATGAGGATTTATAAGGCTTACCTTATGTGTAATGCCTGGAAGTATGGTGCCAGGTTAGTTGTATTTCATTGTTGTTGTTTTTATAGTGACCCTAAAAGCTAAACTCAGGGAAAGTTACAAAGAATGCACATTACCAAAAGAGCAAAGTTAACCTAATTAATTGGGGGGGGGGGGGAATACAGGATTCAAAAATAAAATGTAAAAATTGCAACATGGCCATTAAAGCCCATGGTTCTGTAAGTATTCAAGAGCCCATTTAACAGAAAAAGCAAGGTCTCCAAACACATCAGGGCTGCCTTTAAAGGAATCAAAGTAATGCAACTAGACATTACCATCAAGAGAGGCACATATGGATGACCATTACATCCAGAGTCTTAAAATGGCCTAACTGGACCACTTGCCAGGATTCCACTTCTCCTTCCATGAAGGAGAAAATCTGTGCAGCAGAATTTACAGATTTCGCAAAACACATTAAACAAACACACACACAAACCAACTTGTATAGCCAAGCAAGTGGATCTAGACTGTTGCAAACTTAATCACGAAGTAGAGAGTAAGTGCTATTAGATGCAGTAGGAATTAGTTTTGAGAACATTAGCAAGTTTACTGTTTGGCTTTTGAACTGACATAATTCTGGCTAAAGCATTTTGGTTTGGAATTATTTGGTTGCAGAATTACTCAGAAGTAGGCCCTGCTGCCTGATTTACTCTGTAGGAAACCTATTTAGGATTGCAGCTCTGAGCATAATCAATGCAGAATTTCAGACCCTTTGAATATAATAGAATTTGACATAGCTGTAGGGCAATGGAGATTAAGTAAAACATTACAGATAGGCTCTTTTTTCAGTAGCTAGTTATGCGGGAAACCATATCTAAAAATACAGTTAGAAGCTGTGATTGTCTTTTTTGTGTTTCCTCTAGCCTTCTAAGGAACAACATTTTTCCCTTGTTTGTTTTAATGAAAATGAATATGTTTTTGGAGGTGGGATGTAGAGTTGGAGAAGGGTGGGTTTTTTTCTTTTTCTTCATTTTTTGTCACAATGAGAGGATCAAACATTCTTTAAAATTAAAAACATTAGGAAAAAGAAAATATAAAAATGTACAGAGAGTCTGAGAGAGAAATTAGTAGAAAAGCAACACATCTAGGTTTGTACGTATACAGTGAGTTTCATATTTTAAAGAGAGAGAAAATTAAAAATACAAGAACATTTTTTAAACAAAAACAGTGATTGTAGTATTTACTGGTGGAAAAGAAAAGAATAATGGAGGAACAATACAAGCAAGTTAACAACAACAACGTGTCTGTCATAATAGCAACAACAAAAATGCATGGATTTTTACTGGAATCTATCTTTCAAATAAAGTCCTATGAAAATATTTGCAGGGAAGGTTGTTATTTAAAGTAAAGGTAAACACAGTGAACATTGGGACTACAGAAGAACTAATTCTCCATCTAAAAGAAACCAACTCATCTGTGGTGTTTTCCAGGGAAGAACACAGGTACACAAAAAGTCTCCATTCAGATAATTTTGAAAAAGCATGCTCCTAATTTTGAACGAGAAGAAAATGTGAGTGAGTCAACTGGTGGCAATTCAAATGCAGGTTTCTCACTTATGATCTGGTCCTTATCTCCCTTACGTCATTTACTGCCATTATATCTTGTAAGATACAATGGCTGAAATACTTTTGTGCTGCACAGGTAGATACCTTCATCAGCTCAGCATTTTGTAAATTAAAATTTTCCATCTCTCCTCCCAAAATTCTGAGATTTCCTACAATTCCTGGAATTATGAGGTTGACTAGAATTCCATGCTAGGTAAGCCATTGTAGGATGTGGGACTGTGGGTAGTGTTTGGTTTTTGGAAGTTACTGCTGACAAAATGATTTTATTGGTACCGTTGATTCTTGGAATATTAAAGACTCTCCTTTTTAAAACCATCATGGCCAATAATGATATCAGCCTTATACAACATAAAGCTGAGCTACAAATTTCAGGCACTATGTTATAACATATATCATATAATAATGCCCCAATGGCAAATTCACTGATGGGGAGAATAAAGTTAAGAGAAGACTAGGGATGGGGAGAACCTTGCTTGGCACACATTTAAACCTATACATAAATAAAAGTTTTGTTTACTGTCTTTTGTCTAAACTTATCCATTTAAATCACAATTTTCCAAATTTTGCAGCGCAATTCTCCAGTTTAATAAAAGGTACACACATTAGAAAAAACTGAACATAAAATGTGCATTTTACTGAACATAAGTGTTCAGAAATGGGTAAGATTTCTTTCAAGGTATGTGTTAGGCCAAAATGCATATAATTATCATTAAGGGAATGTACATAGAAACATGTACAAATTTTCATACAAAAAAGTTGTAGTCAAGCTGGATTTAAAAGTAAAAGAGTCTTACAAATATGAGGAAAATGCAAACTTTGGCTTAAAGAATGGAAAAAAGGGAGATGTGGAAAAAAACCCTGAAAATGATAGATTTGCCCATTCCTAGAGAAGTCACAAATACACCCACAAATCAAGAATTTTCTTCCAACTTTAGCTGAATTATTTATAAATAAATCTGGCAGAAGCTGACGATAAAGATAATGTGTTATTGGAGAGGAAATGCATTAGTATTGGAGAGATGTGATTCAAGCAGTCTTCCATATCTAAAATAACATCCAGGGAATCCCGTTCTCAAGTCTTAAGACTGATCGGAAGACAAAACAAGCTAATTTACAAATTATAAGAGCTGAGGAAAGCTCCTATGTGGTGAACTCCTAGGGCTTTCAGCAGTTAAGGAATGATCTCTTCTAATCTCAAGCTACTGGCAATGTCTTTTTCTTCCCATGATGTTCAAAAACACTCGATAAGAGGCATTGGGAAGGTTTGCCCTCTGATCTCCTAGGACATCTGGTCACTTCTATTAGGCAGTGAAGCACATCTGTGATTTTGGCTCATTAGCAATATGATGTGCCTTTTTTCTAATTAAAGTGTTGGGTCTTTTGCATGGAAGACATGTGCTCTACCAGTGAGTTATGAGTCATGCCTACATTGAGTAAGACTGGTAAAGAAGAAAGAATGATTCTCAAACCATTATAAAGGTATTTATTTATTTATTTATTTATTTATTTCCATTTATATGCCACCCAACTCTCCCAAAGGAACTCTGGGTAGTGAACAACCAGAAGCAAAAAATATAAACACAGGTAACAAAACCACCAACAAAATTAAGATCGGCAGAAACAAGATGGTGGTGGCCAACAAAGGGCTGACAAACAGACAAAACGACAGTCTCAGCAGTCGCCAAAGGTGGCTTTAAATAACAAGGTCTTAAGGTGTTCTTTAAATGTCAGTCTTCCTTAAAGCAGTGTCCTCCAGATGGTGGTACAGTATGTGGGGATGATGAAATTTGTACTCTGAACACATCTGGAGTGCTTATATCTGAGGAACCCCAAAATACACTACACAAATATTCATTGGGGTGGAAAATAATGGTATTAAAAATTAAAGCTGTTTCCCATGTTGCAAATTGGGTTTACAGATAAACTGAAACAAAACCCTGCCTGTAATTCTACACTTACAGGCCTGGAACCCAATTGGACTTACCCCTGAATAAATATTTAAACAACTCTAGTGTTAGTGAACCACAACACCTGTGTCATCCGGATCCTCAGGTAAGAAAGAATTCATCAACTAAAAATCCTTCTCCAGACCCTCAGTAGTTACAAGCATCCTCATGAAGGCTATCTGTGACTATCACTGTTAACTGGAGGCAGCATTGTAGTGTTTCATGCTGAAAGAGGAATGAAAAGATCCAAGTTCAGATTCCGAGTCAGACATGAAGCTTGCTGGGTGATCTCTGCTCAATCACAATTTCTCATCCTGATGTAGCTCGCACAAAGCTGATGGGAAACCATGCAAGCTGGGTGATTTAATGGGACACCTGCTATGAAATGAATAAAACCTTGCATTTTCATCTGTATATGCTGTATACAGTACTTGTACCCTGTACAGTATGAAACTATAACATGTGTAAGATTGCATCATTAATAAGCTTAAACTGGAAAGGATCTTATAGATAATAAAATCCAGTCCCTGTTAAGGCAGCATAGTAGGGAATCTGACTCCCCAACCTTGCGCTCTGTATTTACATATACTGTATAAGCATCACCGTGAAGGATATGTAGGCATATGCACTCATTATTTCCGCAAATGTGGGAATTTCCTCTTAGGTGACATCAGCTGCCATCAGTACAGGAGTTCTGTGGCATGAAAAATGAGTTAGATGGAACCTTGATTGTTGCCAGGGCAACAGAAGTTGTATAGCATCCTGTGTGGGGTCCACCTAGGATGTAAATAATGCGAAGAAGACAACAAGCTTTATTTTATTTTTATTTTTCCCTTGCACTTATTGCCCTTATGCTGCATTCACTGCAGTGACGTGGAAAAACACCCCATAGCTTCTCATGCGCTAGCATACCCCTCCTCATGCGACAGCTGCCCTTGTATGCTTACTTGATTTTCCTCAGTTAGCTTGTTATGAGCAATAAATTCACACACACACACACACACACACACACACACACACACACACACAAGGCAGGAGCCAGTGGCAACAGATGCTTCAGACTGCTTGCAGCTGCATGGATGAACATCTTCAAAATGTCACTCGGCCCTCTGCGGCTTTTACTTAACACCTTCAGGTCTGGATCCTCAGATCCTTTTATTCCCTGTCTAGAAAGACAGGGGTTTGGAATAAAATCTTCCCCTTCGCAGTCAAAAGCAGGAAGCCGTGGGTAATCCAAAAACCAGTGCCTCACAGCTGTTGCTAAGCAACCCCAAGACCTTCAGAAAATCAGGAGCAACACCATAATTCTTGCCACTGCTGAATTTGGCTTGTTTTAATCAGGCTGTAGCCAAAATGTGACACTCGCTATTGTGTACTTCCCAAGAGGCAATCCCAAAAATCACTCATTCTAGCTATACAGAGGTACCTTGTATCAAGGAATTAATTCATTCCAAATGAAATTATGTTAAGCAAATTTTCCTTTATACAAATTTCCCATAGGACCATTTTTATGGTGTACGGATTTGCCCCTATTTCCGGAATTTTTTATGTTGTACAGATTTTATGTTATACAAACCATTCGTTATACGAGGGTGCACTGTACAGGGCAAAGACAATAGAGGCAGGTAAACAGGAGAGTAACATGTTTTGCTGCAGGTATACAGAGTGCTCAGGGTCAAATTGTGTAAAATAGGTAACATGAAAATCCTTAGGCTTTTTATTTGGCTTCTCTCCTTTCTTTCTCTCTCCCACACACTCAGAAGTAAGCATAGGACTATCTGTATGGATACCATTGTATCTCATGGGCATGGATGGAGACACTTCATTCCAGAATTTTGGCAGTGTCCCTTTCCTTCAATCTTCACTTATCACTACACCACAATGTGTGTTTTATCTTTCTCTCATATATACATACACATTTCAGTTAGAAACACCTCTAATCACCACCGATCAGTCACATTTAAACTATCACACAGGGGAACGTGTGGGTGGTATCACAGCTGGGAAAAATCTGAATTCATCATCCTTGCCTGCGTTCCTCAGGCTCGATCCAGGTTACCACATGGTTACTTCTTAGCACATTCCATATTTAATATGAAATAGAGTTTGACCTTTTTACAGTTATGTGTCAAAATTAAAGGGATCCTTAAGAAAATTTCAAATAGCTGACTTGTAGAATACAGTACAGTGGTACCTCAACTTACAAATGTAATCCGTTCCAAATGCAGGCTCTTAAGTCGAACTACTCTTAAGTTGGGGTACCTATCCTAAAAAATAAAAAAAATGAAAAAATATTTGTAAGTTGAGCAGACCATATTTAAATTTGTAACGCATCAGTTAAAATGCCAACAGTTTTCCACTCTTAAGTTGAATTCCTCTTAAGTCGAGCTGCTCTTAAGTCAGGGTACCACTGTATATATTTCACATGCAGAAGTCCCAGAGTTGGCACATTGTAGCTGACAATAAGATTGGTGTGTGTGTGTGTGTGTGTGTGTGTGTGTGAAGCTACCACTGTCTAAAACATCAAGATGGGAATTTTAGACTACAAGAAATTAAAGTTTTTTACTACAAGAAATTAAAGTTTTAAGGTTGTGGCCAATTAGTTCCAACCACATGGAGCTAAATAAACTAACCTTAGTTTAAGTACTTCATGCATTCTCCGGAACGTTTTGTATCCTGAAAAAATTGTAAACCAAAGCATGATTCCCATAGGAATGCATTGAAAAACAATTAATCCATTCAGGTGGACAGAAAAAAAAATAAGAGAAGTCAAAACACCACTACCCCTCACACACACACACACAATGCAGAATGCACAGAACAGGCAGCGAAGTAAGAAAGGATCAGCTCCCTACCTTTCTTTCCACCACTTGAGAAATGCACCAAAAAGTTTGAACAGTTCAAAACCTGCTGCAAAAAATGTCCTGAATGGCTCCAAAACTTAAAAAAAAAAAAACTCCAACTCCTCTCACACCTCCACAAACGACGACGGCGCAATGCATCCTGGGTACACTTTTTTCACAATGCCTAATTGGAAAAATGTAACCTGAGGCATCTCCATTTCCAATAATTTCTTTTTGTAGCCCAAGTTTTTCATGACCCAAAACATTTGTAACCTGGGGGACCACTGTATACATTTCTAAAGGTAGTATCATCCAGGTGTCCTGCGAAGCAGTTCCACATGCCAAGGGTAGTGGTGATAGACACATATCAGGAAACAGAAATATTTGGACAACTGAGGGTGGTGGGTAAGCTTTGGCTACATGTAGCTTATCAGGATCAGGGAGGGCAGAAGAGGATGCACCATAGCAGTGGAGAAGTTATGCTGACCAACATCAATAATGATAACCAGTGTTTACATAACACTGTTTACAGCATGTTCAAAGTACTTGGAATACATTCCCTTCTTAATCCTTATAATGAATATGTAAGATCAGCTAGTGTTAATACTCCTACGTTGTTGGCTATATGGATGATTTAGTTACCATAAGTCTTAAGAGCCCTAGAGCAAGTTTTATCTCTGTGAATAGCACAAGTATTGATTGATGGATATTATGTTGCCGCCTGTGAAATTCCTCAAGGGATAGTTTTTTGGGAAAGGATCTTGAGACAATTTCATTTCTGAGTAGAAGGGGAGGAAAAATGGTTTTGATTGCTTGATGAAAGAAAACAAATTTCATGCCATCTTCCACTATTTGCCCAACATATACCATTTATTATACAAAATGGGCTTCAGTGTTATGGGGAAAATGTATACTTCAAATGTATTATACCATGGTTGTTGTGCTGATTGGTATTTTTAGCAAGTGACTAGATTTGAGTACAGAATAAGGAAGTTTTAGCACACTTGCATGGAAAGAAGTTACTATACATTTTCCCCTTTTCAGAATGAACAACAAAAATAATTGTTTTGATATTAGCATAAGTTGTGTAAATAATGCTAGTACTACAATTCCCAGTATCCGATGACATCTTAGGTTGGTGGGTTTTGTAAACTGCAGTGCCCCCCCCCCAAAAAAATAACTTTTCTGCCACAGTTGCTGTTTGTGAGAAATACAAATGCTGTTCAGCAGGAGACTGGACCCAGGGGCTCTGCCTCACATTTTGCAACAAGACAAAAACTGTACAAACAGCAGGGGGTGGTGTGGGAAGCCAGGGCAATACAACCCCTTCTTGCTTGAGCAACAAGGGAGTTTTCATTTTTGACCTCTACATCTTGAAAGCTGTCAGGCGCAAGCGCACGCCACACACATACATCCAGACGGTCTGTGCACCCTGCAGCCTTAAAATAACCCTGATTGCCTAGGCAATGGATGAGGAACGGTAACAGGTGCTCCTCACATTTGCCAAGGCCATGGGGAGGGGGCACAGAGGTAGCTGCCGTTCCCTCCCTAGCCTCACCCAGTCAAGCTGGGACATTGGGTGGAGCAGGCAAGGGTGGGCTGAGAGTGGTCAAGCAACCTTTCAGCGTTGCAGTGTGTTGACCTAGATAAGACCAAGGAGAAGCTGTGAGAAGCCCTTGACGAAGACCAGTCGGAAAGCTTGTCGGGGGCACTCCCTGCAACGAAAGACCAGGGTAGTGACTCCCCAGGCCAAACAAACAAGCATACAAAACCCCCCTGTGAAAACAGGGGCCAGCAAGAAAGGGGGCTATGAATATGTGGCCAAATTTTTTCCTTCAGGATGAGGAGCAGCGCATGGCAATGCGCGGCCGGGTAGTGGTCAAGCGGCGCAAAGTCCTGACGGACGAGCAAGAGGGCAAGATCAAGCTGGCCTTCTTTGTCGCCATCGTGGGGATGACCCTAACGGTGTTGGCGGTGGGCACTGAATTCTGGGTGGAGCTCAACACCTACAAGCAGAACCACTCCGCCATCTGCGAGGCGGCCCACTATGGCCTGTGGAAGTTCTGCTATAAGAAGCTCTGGATGGATGATGTGGAGGAGGAGAGAGCTACCTGTGGACCTGCAGAGCTGCCTGGAGGTAAATAATATTTTTAATCATTTCCGTTCCCTTTCTTCCCTTTCTCCTTTCCTGTTTCACTTACACATATCTTGACCCAGTCCCTCTGTAAATTCCCCCTCAATAAGCTGTACTTGTCTTCTGTTTTCTCTCTCCTGCCCACCACATGCATCTCACATATCTTCTGTTGTTCTGCTTGGAACAAAAGCAACTTCCCCTGCCCCCCAGCAGGGCTATTTGTGGCACGGTGATATTTCAGGGTCCACATTTCAGTGGAAGCAGCCAGGGCCTCAAGTGGTGGAGGCCCGCAGTGGCCCAAGGTTCTCACACACTAATGTCCATATGCTGTACTCACATTCTCCTGATTCACACACAACCCCAAGGATTTCTCTGATCCACACATACAAACTTTTATATACAGCCGCCTGTGCATATTTCCCTCCATTCATTCTCTCTTGCACCTTGTTTCTCAACCACAGATACACACTTATGTGGGAAACATCTTATGGGGCACAACACATTAACCCTAACTATGCATATGGTTAAAATACCTGTTGACGAACTATCTTTCTTGCTAGCATGGTGCCTGGGGTGGATTATGTCTGTGCTCCCTTCTACGTACAAATGCCAGCAGGTGTAGTGAGATGTGGGGAGCATGTAGTCCTTGAGATAGTTGGACCTTGGGGGTGGGAATTCAGTGGGAGTTTGTGCACCTGTGGTGTGTGAGAGGGCTCTCCTGAAAGCTTCTGAGACCTGCACTGAAGGCGGCAGTGCACAGGTTGCCCACATATGCAATGGACACCAATCGCACAGGTTCTAATTCAGTGGTTCCATGTAATATAGCACGTGGCACAGTAACACATTCAAGCATCAGAAGGAATAGCATGCAGGGCGTAATTTCGAAATAAATAGCGAGGAATGGCATGTCAGTAGCTATTAGCAGATATAGGGCCCTTCTGCACAACAGAATAACAGAGTAATTTTGATGACCATAATCTTTATGCCTGCCTGTGCATTAGTGTGCATCCTTGTACATCTTCCCCCAACACATTATCCTTGTTAGTTTACAATCAAACAGAGCAAGTGCACTGATTCTTCCCCACCCCACCCCACTGATGAGGATTTGATATGAATTAAGACTGATACCAGCCACTGTGATGTAGTGGACTCCAAGACCTAGATTCAACTCCCTGATAGGCCATGGAAATTCACTGGGTATGGGTGGCATTGGTAAAACCACCTGACATACTTGTATCAAGAAAACCCAATTAAGGTGGCCATAAGGAGGATGTAACTTGAGGGCACATATCATACCTATGATCAGTATCTCAGCCTTGAAATCTTCATGCTCTGTCAGGCTTAGGTCAACAACTTGCCATGCAAAAACTGCTGATGCCATAATTATATCTTAAGGACAATCATTTTGCTTCTGTTAGCATCTCTCCCAACTTCTGCGACTATCAAGTATTCTATACTTGAAGTCAGGCCTATCCTACAGGTTATAACAATGGAGTATAAATAGTGTTTAAAATACTTGTCTTTTTTGGTGAGGTACAGGTGACAATTCCTGGGCTCAGGTGCCTGTGTAAGGGCTCAGGAGTCAAGCTTCTCATTCTATCTCTCTTTTTAAAATTATGTATTAATTGGCTTGAAATATGTCATCTGAAGCTGTGCTGAGTGCCTGTTGCTGAAGAACTTTATTTTCTTTCTTTTTTTCTTTAACAGAATGGGTAAAACGGACACATTTAGTAATTGCATTAATACGTTTTGTAAACAGATCAAGACAAAAACAAAAGAGAAAAAAGAAACATAAGGGCACCTTAATTATCAGTTGTTACGTTTATGGATAAACCCACTTCATCAAACACATCCAGCATCCACGGACACTCACACTGAAATATAACAGTTAATTTTTAAGGTTAACAATATGTTTTTATTTTATTGTTGTTCCCGTTTATTTTGTTTGTGTCTAGGCATGCATCTACAGACTAACACAACTACTTATTTAAAAAGGATAAAAAGGCAGCAACCCTGTGAGAACTCTAATACAAGATAGGGACCATTTGTTGTTATGTGCTGTCAAACAGAAACCAACTTATAGCTTTCAAAGTAGGTGAGATTTGTAAGGGGCAATTTTGCCAGTTCTAAACACCCCATGGGCTTCCATAGATGAGCACGGATTTGCACTCAGGGCCCTTGAGACCTAGACCGTCACTCTATCCGCTACACCACAATGTGTAATGTAGGGACCATCAAATCAGAGGGCAGGCATGGGATTATAGCCCTTTGTGGCTATTAAAGTGCCATTCTGGACTACACATTATTTACTTTTTAAAAAATTCTCACAACTACAGTTTCCACTAATAGGTTAACATCAAGCCTACATCTCTCATTGTATTACCTGCAGAGGTATACTGAAATATGAATGTTACCCCAGTCATTCACTACTAAGTAAGTCAGTGAATAACTATAATACTAGTTTCTTGAGTTTACATCTGGTAGCCTCACCATGACTCCCTGTCCTTTCAAATCCCGTGCTCTGCCAGAGAATCTCAGATTTTTAGGCAAACGTTTGGAGGGACATAAGTGTCATTCAATATGTCCATCCATCTTCCTTTTCAGAGTGTGCCATGTAACCTTCCCTCAAACTATGTTCTTCTTTTAGCACTTAGAGTTTTTCTTTTCTCACTGCTTCCTAGATTGTGCATTAAGCAGATATGCTCTCATGCAGACAGGTAATTCTGAATTCTGGAGTTAATGAGGGCCTGGACCTGAGGCCCCAACACTTGCCCTGATGATGGTGCTCCTGGTCTTGTTTGCTTGGGAAGCCACTATGCAGGATTAGAACCTATTTTCTGATTCTAATTATCTCTGTCCTCCACCACCATGTGTTTCCTGCTGATTCAGAGAGAGAGAGAGAGAGAGAAGAGAGAGATTTTCCTTGGCTTTTTTGGCTGCATCTGGACCACTATGACAAGTCATTTGCAGGACTTAGTGGGAGTTGAGGTTCACTAGGAGCTCAGCCTTGGGTTTAGTTATTGTGCTTGTAAAAACAAAAGTGGAGATTCTCAGGAATCCATTAGCTATATGTTAGCTTCCTAAACTAAGATGAGACCCCATATAATCGTATTTCAACACATAAACATATAAATGTGTTCCACACTTTACTTTCTTGGTCAAGTAACTATTGCTTATTGACGTGCATTATCTAATATAAATCCATACCACGGACATCGAGTTTGGATGAAAAAGGGAAACAGAGGACAGCTAGAGGGGTGGCATGCAGATTATGGAGAAAAGGCTGTTTATATAGGGAAGCTTTTGGGGGGTGTAAAAGAGGCAGTTGATAGAATTCACAAGGAGATCTGTCAATTGTTCACCAATATTCCCTCTGAAAGAAAAAGCATATATGATGATGATCTGCTAATTTGAACAGGAACTGAGCGACATTGAAGCCTTCTCTCCCACACCAATATCCTGATCTAAATCACTACCTCTCACAAGCTGTTATTTCATCTGCAGACAGCGTGTTAATTACAGGCATGTTATGCACACACATACTGTATATGTACTTGTTTTTCAACCACAGAGCAAATAGGAAACATGAGCGGGGGAACAGAGGCAATTTAGAAAGAGAAAATGGCTTGAAGAGAAATGCAGAGCACCCACCTTATTTTCCAGAAAAATATTAGAAGGTAACCTCTGTTGGAGGTTGTACCTGTTGGAGAGTAAGCAGGCAGTGGCACAGAATATTATTTATGGCTTTAGCCCAAGGATTACCTGAGCACATTTCTCCCTTTGTAAACGAATCATGTGCACTTTGCTTTCTAAGAAAACAAGAAAGATTGTGCTTATTAGAGAATTGCATGACAGGAAAGGTCAAAGAAGTCCTAGTTCTAAGACTCCAATCAGATACCTGCAAAGGCTGGTGCCTCTTTGCACTAGACAGGGTCTCTTGAACTTGAGTAATATCCCTTAAAGCAAGTCTCTTCTGCCTGCCAGAAAATCGCTTCAGCTTGGCTCTCAAAAGTAGAAGCCTGCAGTTGGGCCAAACAAAGTCCAACTTGGATATTAATTGGGGTTCAGCTGGAGTGCATTTTGCCATGTCTCATAGGGTTACTAGACTGCTCCATGAATGGCCCAAGTTGTGATTTATTTCCCGTTGCAATCGCACCCAGAGTTGGAGATGTGAGGAGCCACAGTTGACCCTGTCATTTCAACTACTGAACAAAGAGAAGACATATCCTCTTTGGAGGGACAAAAGAAAGAAACAAGAAGGAAATAACTGCTATCAGCAATACCGAGAATAGCATAAGGTTGAGGAAAGATCAGTACAAATCACAGCAGGTAAAGGTCAGTCCGGGAAACCCGAGGAGGTCTTCTTTCTACTCTTCCCTTTGCAAGGACATACATCTTCTTGAGCATAAGCTGAATTGCACCTTGTCACTTCCAATAGCATCAGATCTCCCTATAGGAGTCTGGTGGGGAAAATAAAATCCTGACAGATTGGATCATAATCTTTCTGTACAATATGGAGTGCTTTTGGCCAGACTGGTTACTAGTAGTAACTGACTTCAGGGTTTCTATATTATGTTTGGGTGCCTGTGGCAGGAAAGTGGCTCACCACCCACACAACCCATGGCAAACTAACCAATATTCTCATTTGAGCTGGGAAACATTTTTGGTTTTTGTCTACACATCCTAGAATCCACCATCTTGAATCGATGTTACAATCCCAAAAAGTTACATTTCCAAACTCTGATACTGGTGTTTCCTTATATGATGCCTTGAAGATGACTTTGACATGTCATTATGGCATGATGCCTTGGCCATCACCGCCAGTGGTTGGGGGTGATGGGAGTTATAGTTCAAGACAACCAGAAGGCACAGGTCCAGGGAAAACAGTGTTCTGATCATTTAGGGGCAGAAGAGCAGATGAATGTGTTTAGGCTAGCAGCACAATACAAGTGAACACACACTTCACAAATCAAGCATGCAAACTAGAGAGCTTAGGAGGGTGGGTGTTCTCCCCCACCCCCAATATAAGCTTTTAATTTGGTGTTATTTCTACCTCACTTGAACCTTCTAAAACAACATGGCTGAAATATTTTTAAAAAATCAAATCAAAACAAAACAACCCTGCCAGCTTTGACAGAGAAATAGCAGCCCTACAACTGAGTGACAACTCAATTGCTGCTGTTTTATTTGCCAAGAAGATCGGCAGGGGGTGCAATGTTATCGTCTCGCCCTTCTGTGTCTTGAGCTATGGGAAGTTTTGTGTTGCCTTTCAGCTCGTAAAGGAATAGATGGGAAATGAGTGACAGATCACTGAACCAGCTGCTCTGAGGCCGAGGAGGGCTGGTGGTGACTAAGGACCCCTTTATCAAGTTCAGGAGTTTCCCACCAGGGTTGAGGTTTTCTGGCTTAAGTCATGTTTTTTGTCCTCTGGATCAGAAGCTTGGTACACTGTTTTGTCCTGTGTTGTCAAGTAATGAGTCACTCATTGGTCTTTTTAAAAAGACGAAGAGAGGATAACTAGTTAGAAGTACCTGTTAGAAATAACAGTAATGAATTTCTTTTGAAAAGTAACTTTGCAAGCTCTGCTTTTAGTCAGAGTCAACAGTTTAACTTTTAATCCCTATCCCATTTCTGAACCTTTTGCTCAGTTTTTTTTTTTTTACTTCTTCCTTGAAGTGTGTTTGCAATGGTCTCTTTTGTTACTATGGAACTCTATTAATTTCATTTTAACAATTAGTTCTTTAATTCCAAGTGGACATTTTTTGGCCCAGGAGCCAGTCTGGTTCAGGATGCATTTTATCTGGAAGTGGACAGCCTTATCACATTTGTAACTACAATGTGGTATTTCAAAAAGAAGTCTGTTCTTCTTTCTTTACAAGGGACTGAGTAGAGTTCAAATCTGTACATAGAAGGAATAGTCTATACTTTTAGCTTGAACTCTGAAGTAATGTACTGTACTACAAGTAAAGCAAAGTGTTCTGCTTATATACCGTCCCATACCACTTCAAGTAGTCTCTGGGCAGTTTACAGTTTAATTACAGTATGCAGGTTACACATTGCCCCCCAGCAAGCTGGGTACTTATTTTACCAACCTCGGAAGGATAGAAGCCTGAGTCAACCGTGAGCCAGCTACCTGGGATTGAACACAGTACAGTATTTGCTGCAGTACAGGCATTTAACCACTGTGCCACCATAAGGCTCCTGTATCTAATTACATTTCCTGTAGTGCATTAAGGGCGCTTTTATACAACCCCTAAGATCCGCTGGCCCCTTAAATTCGGACCAGAGATCTTAGGGGTTTGTCGCTCTTTGTGCGTCTCCACCCCTCCGTACTTCCTGGCTGTTGGCTGCGTGAGGGGAGGGAGGAAAAAAGGGACAAAAGAATAAAGCCTTACCTCCTCGGTGCCGGTGGAAGCTGCCAGGGGAGCCCCGGTCACTTCCTGGTTCCTCTTAAAGGGGCGGGAGGCAAAAAACAAAAACAAAAAGAAGCGAGGAGAGCCCAGCACATCCACATCAAATATTTTTCACCTCCCAAGAGCAGGTACAAGAAAAGTGCGCTGGGTCGCGCTTAGGTGGGCGGGGTCGCCCTTAATTGTCTGCAAACTCCGGAGCTGGTGGGGAAACATTTTTAAGCTCCGGAGCTTGCAGCCATTTGCGGCGGAGTTTAGGGGTCGTGTATAAACGCCCTAAGTTGGGATAAAGAAAGCCCCTAAGCTTTAGTCCTATCTTGTTCTATTTTGTGGAAGGAGAGAATAAATTAGCCTTTTATTTTCCAAATACAGTGTGGTTTGAGGTGGTGGCCATTTTTTAAAATTCAAAATGCAAAATAATTTTTAAAATACATGTTTACTAGTGCATAGCCCCTTTTCTTTCTTTATTCATATCTGAGCGTTGCCCAATTTAAAATTATGGATGTAGATGAAATATAGGTAAAAATAAAAAACAAATTAAAAACAAAAATTAAAAACAAATGTTAAAATAGTTAGACTGCTTTTGACTTTTTTGTTTTTTGCTAGTTTGCTAGGTTTTGCTAGTTTTTTTTTTTTTTTTGGCTAGTTTGACAGCGATTTCCTAGCCATTTGCTAAATCTTGAATATGCAGTGGGCATAATTCCATCTGTATAAGTGCTGCATTGATTTAATTTCTCCAGTGTCAGAAAATTTGCCCTCTTCAAGTAGTCCCGTTTTACTTGATTATTCTTTGATCTTCCTACTTCACTTCAACAACCATTTACAGTATTCCCAGAATCAATACTAATTCATCATAAAGCTATTCAAAAGTAACACTAACACATTAGAAATTGTATATAAACAGAAGATCTGCATTTATCTCTTTTGAGGGATCGAGTATCACATGTTTATAATAAGCTGAACTATATAACTGTACAATTACTGTTACTGTACTGTATATGTAATCGTATGCCAGAGGCCATATGCTCCATAACTTATGAAGTCTTCACTGCTAGACAGTGTCAGCTTTACTTTGTGGGTGGTGTTACTGATACTGTACTTCAAAATACACTTCAGGCCCCAAGCTTCCTTCTGGAGAACAGAATTGCCACAGAGAAAAAGGAGTCTGCCAGATCACTATACAGTACTCTCTCTTGACAAATTGTTTCCTTCCCTGCCCTGCCCCCAATGGTTTAAACAGGAAAACAAGTTCATCTATTCCACTCTCATCTGCTGTTCGATTCTGTCCAAATTTGTGGAAATTCAAGAATTACCAAATGCTCTCTCTCTCTCTCTCTCTCTCTCTCTCTCTCTTTCACACACACACACACACACACACACACACAGAGAGAGAGAGAGAGAGAGAGAGAGAGAGAGAGATGGTGAGGGGAGATTTTTTTTCTTTTCCTTTTTTTCTGTTTGTTTGCTAGGTTTGCCAGGTGTCTAGGCCCTAGCTTAAGTATGAGGTATCTGCTCTACTCCAAATCTCCAGACTGGATGACAAATCTCTGGGACAGCAGAACAAGCAGGATCCTGCCTGTGTGCAGCTAATTCTACACCCAATGCATTTCTGGTTTATTCAAATATGTTGTTCCAGCC
Source organism: Phrynocephalus versicolor (assembly GCA_023846285.1). Taxonomy (NCBI): domain Eukaryota; kingdom Metazoa; phylum Chordata; class Lepidosauria; order Squamata; family Agamidae; genus Phrynocephalus; species Phrynocephalus versicolor. Next base: position 5,003,446 of record JAHTLZ010000127.1, on the reverse strand, counting down.
CAGATCAGGACAAAACAATTCATGTGTCTATGGTGCTCCAAGCAGCGTGAAGGTGCTCCAGCCTCCTTGATTTGGTCCAGACATTTTGATGCAGTCCTGGACCTCACTGTTCTGCTTAGAATAAGGCAGGGAGACTGAACATCAGCTCCCCAAGCTCTTGCAGCAACCACTCAAAGCCTAGAGTGAAAGGAAAAATAATCTTCCCCCTCCCCATCCTTGCCTGCCCTTATCCTTGTAATATTTACATGCACCACATTGTAGTCCCAGAGAGGATGCTGCTGAACTGGCCACCCCATGTGCCACTGAATAGCTCACAATCTTTCATACTGTGTTCTTGAGAGAGAGAAAAGGTTGAGAACGGCTGCAAGTCTTCTCTTATCTCTATCTGAAAACTGGTTCCAAATTTGCATAATTTATGCTTTTTGAAGCCTTGGATGTAGAGATGGGCATGAAACAAAAAAATGGCATTTCGGTTTTTCGTTTGTCGTTGAGAGGTCTGTTTTGGTTCGTTTCCGTTTGTCGCGAATTTTTGGAAAAATTTCATTTCCGTTTTTCGTTTTTTTCGTTTGTCATTTCTACTCGCTTTTTGTGCAATTTTTAAAGCATTTTCGTGCGGGGGCATCCCGCAATGCCCCCGACCAGAGGGAAAACACTAAAAAAAATGGATGCTGGCAGAGACACAGTATAGACTAGGTACGTAGGGAGGCTGCAAAGGCAGCGGTGGGGGGGTTGCCCAGGGTGCAAGGCAGCCGCAGAGTGACTGCACTGCGGGGCAAGGGAGGGTACTCACCCAGAGGTATGCACACACGCACACAGGGAGGCTGCAGGACTGAAGCTAGAGTCGCAGAGACAGCAATCCCACCCTAACTCCCACCAGAGACTGCAAGGAGGATGGGGGCTGCCAGAGCTTTTTATGCCCTCTGTGGCTGCCAGACCTGCCCAGTCTGCAACCTGGGCATGCTATTGGTTGAACATGATCCCATCACATGGCTTGCCTCCATTTTGTGGCTGGTGGCAACATCCATTTTAAAGGGAAAAGAAAAATACATAGCGATGGGAGAAGACAAAAACAAACGTTTTAAGGACCCCAACCCCCTGGTAGGCAGGGCCGTCTTAAGGATATGTGGAGCCCTGGTTCGAAGATCCCTCTGGCGCCCCCCCCCCTCGGGGGAAACCTTCGGGAGGAGTCTTCCGCTTCCCACTCCAGCCGGGTTACCTGTCAAGCGATGGGGGGGGGAGGCTCCTAATTCCACAAAAAGGCCCGCCACGATGACGGGGCTGCAAAGGAAAGCGACAGCCACAGGTCACCCCACCGGCGCCCAGGCAGGTTTGTTTTGGTGCCGAATGAAGGCAGGCGGGCGAGCGGGCGAGCGAGCGGCGCGCGGCAGGAGGGAGCGCAGGGCGGGCGGGCAAGCGCGCGCTCTTTGGGGCGGGGGGAGTAGAGAGAGCGCGCGTGGGGAGGGAAGGGAAGGAGGTGGGCAGTGGCGGTGTTTAAAAGTGCTCGCTCCTTCTCCCTAACCCCCCCTCTTTTTTTCCCTCTACTTCACCCCTCCTTTCTTCCACCGTCTTCAAATGGCGAGGGGTGTGCGTGCGTATGTGGGGGAGAAGCGGTCTCTTCCCCCTCCGCCCCCTAAATAAATAAATAAATAAATAAATAAGAAAGCCAGCAAACTCAGCGGCAGTTGGGGCGGGCGGGAGCCGTGCCCACACGGCCGCCGCCGCCACCTCTTTCTAGGGCAAAAAGGCGATACCTGGCGGCGGCGCTCCCCCCCGCGGAGGCTGCCCTGAGAGGAGAGCCAGCGGCGAGGCAGGGAGGGGAAGGGAGGGAGGATGTGTATTTTCGGGCGATGGGTGGGTGGGGGGCGGAGGCGGTTGGGGGACCAGAGAAGGAGGTGGAGAAGAGGAAGAAAAGGGCCAAGTGGTCGGTGAAGAGAGTACGGAGAGGTCGCTTGTCAAAACCTCCTCAGCGGCAGAAGGGAACGGGAGTCGCCCGAAAGAAAGCGCAGCGTGTGCGTGTGTGTGTGTCTGTGTGTGTGAGAGAGGGGCGGGGTGGAATAACTGGTAATAATAATACAACGGAGTCGACGGCTCCGGTGCTGTCAAAAGCGAGCCCTCCCTGAACACACCCAGGTGAGGGGGGAAAGAAAGCACATGGACGCTCCTCCTGCAGGCGAGGCGAGGGGAGGCATCGGCGAAGGCAAAGGAGGCGAGAAGCGTCGCCCTCCCGCAGGCGGAGGGCTCCGGGGTTCAGGCGCCCTTGGGGTTCAGGCGCCCTGGTTCATTGAACCACAAAGGCCTATGGGAAAGTCGCCCCTGCTGGTAGGTAATAATTTCAAATAATTATCGCATTATCACTGCGTTTTTACAGATGTCCAGGGTGTTTTAATACCCAAGAAATCAATCAATATTAGGCATCTGCGAGCCATTTTGGGTCGATGTCCCCTAACTCCCCTTAAAGGGAAAAAATACAGCGATCTGAGAAAAGACATAAATGCACCTTTTAAGGACCCCAACCCGCCTGGTAGGTATTATCAGATAATATAAATAATTATCGCTGCGTTTTTACGGATGTCCAGGGCGTTTTTTAACATTTAAAACAGCTCATTTCATTGCGCGTCGCCATTAACGGAAACGAAACGTAACGACCACAGTTTTCGTGGTTCTGTTCGTTTTGTTGCATTTTCATCACAATTTTCGTTTGTTGTTTTGCTACGTAACGGAACGACTAACGAATAACAGAAACGAAAAAATGTTCGTTCCGTACCTATCACTACTTGGATGTATAGCTTGGAGGGCTTCAGGAGCAGGACTTTTCTTCAGATCTTTGTGGGTACTCTACTATACTATGCCTGGCTTTTAATAAAAACAAATGCCTTCTGGCCCAAGCATTGTGTGGTATCTACACTCTGGAACAGCATACACTGTGACGCAGGTGATTTTCCCCTGGCCTCTGGCTCTCTAGCCAGGAATAGTTAGAATGGCCTTTGCCTTATTGTCACAGACAATATTGTCCCTCCCGCTGGAGGCCAGGACTGCACCGTCTCCACTGTGTTTCCAGAACAGGCAAAGACCTTCCTCTTTGGGCAAGCCTTCCCTGAATGAGGGACTTTCTATGATGTAACTTTATATGGATGACCATACATGATTGCATTGACTGATTTCACAAGAACACCAGTGTTTTCCATGTTACTTTCCACCCCCATATGGATTTTTTTTCTTTTTGCGTGCTCCTTGTATCTCTCTCTACTGTGACCTTTTAATGTTCTAAGATGCCTCTACTAATTCCTTGTTCTTAACTTGAATATGTCTTAGATGTTCTGAACTGTATATTGTCTCTCATTATCGTAACCCACCTTGGGTTCTTTTCCAAGGAGAAAGGTGGGGTAAAAATATTCTAAATAAATAAATAAATAAATAAATAAATAAATAAATAAATAAATAAATAAA
>JAHTLZ010000127.1:4958666-4999989 GCA_023846285.1 Phrynocephalus versicolor | reverse complement strand
AAATAAATAAATAAATAAATAAATAAATAAATAAATAAATAAATAAAATGTGGAAGAGGAAATAAGCAAAAAAAATGATACTTTGAAAGTGGAAAAATGAGGAGACTGCAGTAAGGAAGGCTGAGATTCACATAGGATGGGGGTTGACCTATATTTAGAGGGAGATATTTTGCTTTAGATAGCAGGTGCCTAGGAGTACTAAGGTAACGGTGCTGCAAAGCAGAACTAGTGCTTCCACGAAGTCCATTCTGTGCCCTCTAACTGAGTCTGGGGTAGCCCTCAGGTATCATGTAGATGCCATCCCAACAGCAGTTCTATAATAGGAATCATGCTGAATGGGGTATTCTGGGAGTTGTAGTCCCTCCCCCAAGACTTTTCTGGCTCTACAGCTGTTTTGGACTAAGTGTATATCCTGGCATGTTATTGTCCATAAGCTACATCCAGACAGGGCCCAAACAAGAACTGCACCAATCCAACTCTCAGTCAGCCAAGATGTTTCCAGATAGCTGGCAGTAGGGAGGTGACAGCAGCTATGACAGGGCAGGACAGATCCCAAAGGCGGCCATGTGTGGATTTAAAAAAAAACATACAATCTATATAGGCAGTAAAGAGTAACAAGTACGACTACAGTATGGTGAAGACAAGAGCTAAGTAAACAGTGCTGGGGTGAAGAGAGACCATTGACAATGAAGAAGAGTGTCCACTCAAGAGCAGGGCAAGTGACTGAGAAACACATCAGGCCAGACAAATTGTTAAAGAAAATTCTCAGGCTCCTACTGCAACACTACTGGCCCTATTGCAGTGATGGTGAACCTTTAGAGACCAAGTGCCCAAAGTGCGATTCAAAACCCACTAATTTTTCACAAAGTGCCAATACAGCAATTTAACCTGAATGTAGGTGGCTGTGAAGGGGCAATGTCGGGTGCCCACAGAAAAGGCTCTGAGTGCCACCTTTGGCACCCGTGCCATAGATTTGCCAACACTGCCCTATTGTTAGGAAGACAGAGATGCTTGCTGACCTCAGGCAACAGACTCTGGGTGTCAAGAAAAGTCAGCAAATTTTGAGTTACAGTATTCAGTTGGTGCTGGCCGGGGGTTTTAGGAGTGGCAATCCCAGAACATCTGGGTTACCCCAGGTTGAAAAACACTGTTCTATGTAGTCATACTTAGAGAAAGATCTCATATCTGCACCTAAATAATTCCCTCTGCTTGCGTCGTAAGAATGCATCCTGCATGACAGAGATGCATTTTGCAGCCTTTCCCTCTCTTGGGGAAAAACGAAAAATATCTTCTCTCTGCAGCATGAATTATCTGCTTTAGCCCCCACCTCCACCCCCCAAAATCTTGCAGGAAATTTTGTGTTTCCTGGCAGCTTTGTCCTGCCCCTTCCCCCCTCACTCCGCAGAAGGACTGCAAAGCTGTGCAGAATGGATTATTTGCTGTGCAGGGTTCACCCAAAAAGGCATGAAAGAGCACATGATGTTTTCCTGCGCAGAAGAGACAAAAGGAAGCTGGGAAAACTTGCTACTTCAGGAGAAGTCTTGTCGGGAAGTCCCCTCAGGACAAAGCTTGAAAAACTGTGCCAAGAACAGTTTTGAGTACAGTACTTGATTACCCTCCTCTTGTGGAATGATATTTATATAGTGGATTTAAATTTCTTGTTTTATCTTTTGTGAGCCACCTTTGGTCCCTTATGAGGAGAGAGGATACATATAAATAATTCAAATAACTAAATAATAAATAAAACCTTGAATAGTTCATATTTTCACAGCTCAGGCAAACCAATTATATTTGAAAGTCTTATGCAGGCAAAGGAATGGTATCGCCTGTCTCCAGCTCTTATCATCTTATTCCTAAAATATGCTTTTCTGTATTAAACTGGAAGCAAAGGGCCAATGAAAATTCTTCTGTGATAAATCTGCTCCCCTCTTTAAGACTTTAAGTAAACAGATATATGACTATTCATCTACCATGGTGGTGTTGTGCTTAATATTATTATTTGTTGAAAGCGAGGCAGTTCAAGGTGGAATCAAAGTAAAGCAACCCTAACAGCGATTTCAAGATATTTAAGGAGTGATTTTCCCAGTTCCCATTCCCTCAGTGAGTTTTCATGGTTGAGTGGGGATTTGAACCCAGGCTTCCTGAGTCTTTGGTGGCACAATATTATATCACTGTACTGTACTTTTTCTAATTATCCACATAGTGATCTCTGAGGGGTGATGCCAAACATTTTGTATGTGTGTGTCTATGTGCATATGAAATGTAGCTGCTGCTGAGATTTCTAAAACTGATCAGTGCAATCAAGACCTTTTTGGAGCAGTCTTAACTTCCCTGTCCACCCTGTCAGAAGACTGTGTGAAGATGACATCAAAGCGAAATGCCTGAAACAGGATTTTCTTACCAGCTCCATACTCCTATTTATTTATTTATTTATTTATTTATTTATTTATTTATTTATTTATTTATGAGTATTTTTACCCCACCTTTCTCCTTGGAAAAGTGCCCAAGGCAGATTACAGTAATGCGGGATAATATATAGTCCAGTACAATTAAGACATCTTCAGCCCAAATTCATAATCGTGTTTGCATGTAACATTGTTATCTACAGTCACTGATAGGAGGTACTTAGGGGGTGTCTCCTATTCAAATTAGGAAGTGCAATGGGTAAAGAGGGACGTTTTTTACCTTGCTCTGTGGGCACCAGTTGAAAACTAATCTCAATGTCGCATCACTGCCTATAAGGACAAGCTGAAGGTGTTTTGCTAAGACTATTTCCCATTCCATTGCTTCATCCACTGCTTTGAAAGGGACAATGATATCAGGGATTGCACCCCCCACACACTTCTAAAATCAGAGGTATGTTCCTGCCATCTTATGTTCTCTGGCCTTTGGAAGACTATAGGGTGGAGAATCTGCCTTCCTCCATCAATATATACCTCCCTCTAATGTCATCCCTCCCTCCAAGAGATATCCTCCACTGGGGTTATTAATAGGTTAATGTTTGTCATTAGAGACTCATATATGACCTTTTTAACAGCCTAGCCTTGGTGCAACAGCTATGATCCTACCTGGACAGAGACGTGATTATTTAAATGCTCCATATTAATGCTCATCTCCCATTTAGAGTGGTGCAATGCATTGTACAGTATGTGGGACTGCCCTTGAAAGTAGTTCAAGTGTCATTTACTACCAATTATGGGTATTGCCAAGCATAAAAATGTTGCAATTATATAATGTAGGCATTGTAAGATCTTCACTGATTTATAGTTTATCTCCAGAGTCATTTTAAAGTGCAGCAAATGGAGATGTCTGTGACAGTAAATGTGTGTCAGACTCTCGAAATCAATGAAAACATTGTATTTCAGCATCTAGTTTTATACATTCAGAATGCAAAGTGTATTTATGCAATCATTCCTTCTCAATTTTCACAGCAGGGTTACCATACATTTTAAGTGCATCACAGAAAAATGTAGCACTGCCTGTAGGGAAGCTAAGAGCTAACTAAATACATCAACTGACTTATTTAAATAAGAATATTTTCCAGCTAGCACTTCAAATACACTACATTAAAGTAAGTGCCATAAGGTTGAGGAAAGGGCTTACCCAAGTGAGGTGCCACCACCGAGAAGAATTCCTTCTGTTTTGTTAATTTCACCTTCAAAGTAAACCTCAGATAAGATCTAGATGTCTGTGGAGGTTCATATGGAAGGAAGTTTCAGATACTGTGGTCTTAACATTGCTTACAGCTTTCTAGGTCAAGAGCAGCACTTTGAATTATACCCAGAAAAAAACCTGAAACCTGTGAATTTCTCAGCATCTGTTTTGTCATCCTTATCCAAGCTATCTGTATTCCGAATCAGATTATTTTTCTGAAAATAATATTCCAGGGCAGCACCCAATGAAACACTTTACAGTAATCTAGCCTGGAAGATAATGGTGGCCAATTTGAAAATGGCTGCTTAACTATTTATCAAGGTATAATCTGAGCAATGACATACTCCCCCTCCTGCTGCATCTCAGAGAGTCACTGTGTCATTTAATACAGATAGGATTAAGACAGATGTGGATGTGTCCCACAGCAGCATCTCCCTGAAAATGGCATGCATATTATCCCAGTAAATATTTCATTCTAATATGCAAACGAACCACTGCATCTTAAGAAATAGTTCCAAGATGGGATTCTGTTGGAATATTTAGCAAGATTTACATTTCAGCCATTACAGGGTTAATGTGAATGTAGAGTATTATGGGCTGTATTTAATGTGAAGAGTGAAGCCAATTAATTGTTGAGACCATACCACTTGGAATGTTCTGGTAGAAGTCTAGTTGGTGTGTGTGCCTTGTATTCTGAGAGAAGAGAAGCATGTTCCTGGCTTAACAAGATGGCTGTTAGAATAGTTATAGTTAGAAACCTCCTGTGTACCCTTCCCTTCTAAGTTAAATAAATAGTTCTTTTCATATAGTAACAGAAGAGGTGTCTCTCATTAAGCAACTAAAAATCACCTGCAACAACTGATCCAACAAAGATCTCCAACAGATTCAAATCTAATCTGGTGTAGAAAAGGGGCCCAGGGAAGATTTCTTAGAACGTTGCAGAAAGTCTTGGAAACGAAGAAGTGATCTTTCTTTTTGGACACATTTCAGTTTGGACATGATGAGGCACCAGGTTTTGATGACAGGGGAGTAATGGCTGAGTTTAGGCAGCCACAGCCCAAAGCAGACTGTCCCTCACACGCTGTGACCAGATTCCTTTCCAAAAGAGACAGCAGATAAACTGGCTCAAAATGCCACTCTTGACCTCAGGCGTAATACTACTCTTTCATTTCGCATCCAGCAGCAGCCAAGCTTTGTACAACGGTACAGACCGAGCAACTGCAGCATAATCTCTAGTATTATGTCTCAGAAAGACCAGGGGTGGGGGGGGTGACTGATGTTTCCAGGCAGACGTAAGCCCACAGCAACTCTATTTCTAGATATTCTTCCCTGGATAGATCTGGTTCTAGGTGTCAAGGCCAACTCCATCTGGAAACATGTGACTTGGACATTCATGGTGGTGGGAATTCCATTTGCACAAGAGGGTAGTGACTAACCTTGTGCAAAAATGAATTGCATGTACAATGAACTTCTAAAATTTATTTATTTATTTATTTATTTATTTATTTATTAAGTGTTATGGATGGGGGGATCAGGATTCTTGCCTCTATATGCTTCTCTCATATCTTCTTCCTCCTAAAACAGTCTTTCCCGCTTTTTAAATTTATTTCTTTATATTTGTACTTGTTCACTGCCCGATTTTCCCACAGGAACTCTGAGCAATGTACAACAAATAACAAGTACAACAACCCAAACTAAATCCCCATCATAAACAAAACAGATAAGAAGCTAAAAATGAAACAACACAAATAATACTTTTCTTTGCTTTGCTTTCTTTTGAGTGACTGCCATAGCCTACACACCATAATAGTCATTGTCTGGAAAGAAGGAACAGCCTCCAAATTAAACCCGAGTAGTACTTCAGAACTGAATGAGTTTGTTTACCATTGCAGATCTGTTTATGTTTATGTTCCGTCAGCACTTTGTGGGCTTGTGCACCCCTGCGGAAAACACTTGAGTTGCCTTGGTTAATTTGCAGGGAGTGGTAGATGAAAAACTCTGCTTTAACTTGGAAGGCGCTGTAAGGGTGGTTTTTAGACGGCTTGGCATTCAGTCTTAAATCTCTTGATGAATGGTGTGGTAGTATATGGGAGAATGCAAATGTGACTGATATACATCTGCTGTCCAGATTTCCAGTAGTTTATGCAAAGGGGCAACTTGCACATCATGCCCCCACCCATGGAAAGCTTTATTACAAGCACATGCCACTTCACTCCTTCCAGTGAACAAATGGCATTCATCTCTCTGGCCTAGTACCACCTTCTCTGACTAGGATTTCACTGGGGTCCTTCTCCATGCAAAGGATGTGCTTTCTCAATGATGAACTATAGTTCCGCCTGACATAAGATAACAGGAACCATTTTAGAGCATTTTAAATATTTGTCTTTTTTTCTAGTAGCATAATGCACCTGCTAATGCTGCGTCTGTGGTTATTAAACAGGAGTAAGTGACACTAGGTACCCAGTGTGGGGTTGTAGATCATGTGACTAACTAGGACTAGTCAGGAGGTCTACTCCTTAAATATCCCTCTTGCCTTGAAAACCCTGATAGGTCACTGTAAGGCAGTTCCAACATGAGGGCATGTAACAACAATAAGTAACTCCAACAGCTTATAGTAATTAATTATATTTAAACAGAGAATTCACTTTTTGTAGTTTCAGGAAATCCATTCGGAAACAGTGCTGGAGGATGTGAATTCCCCCGCAAAAATGTGCCACTGTTGTAATTTCTCTCAATGTGAGATGTACAAGTACAAATGAGGCTAGAGGAAGGCAATGTATAGAATGATAAAACTCTCTCAAAGCTTTGACAATGGGTTAGGTACTTTTCAAGATCAAACCTCAGGCAAGTAAGTAATTATCTGGGAGTGGCAGATGGTAAAAAAATTATCTAAATACATACCAAGGAACAATTCCAAATACTGTAATCAAAATAGCAGCAGCACAGAAATAATTAAGCAATAGTAAACAATCAATGAACATTAAAAAAAATAAAAGGTCAGGAAAACAAAGGTAAAACCTTTTGATTCAAGCCAGGTGGTTTCAATGCCCCTGTAGCAATCCTCATTCAGTGACAAGCCTTTCTTTATCCTATCTAACTCAACTATTTGTGAAGCAAATAGAAATGCATGCCTGGCAGATTTTAACCTGGAGTTATTTGTAGGAAGCATGAGACATACATAAGACGGGATAATTTAATAGTTTAGCCTTGACTGGATGCCTTAGTCAGCTGGATAACTCCATGGCTTAGGCATCTGTCCGTGTAGTCAAAGTTAAGGAAGGAGTTTTATTTCCCACTATGCCTCCTAAGAGCTGCCTAGATGCTTTAAGCTCACCCGATCTCGCCTGATTTCAGAACCTAAGCAAGGTCAACCCTGCCTAGTACTTGGATGGGCGACCACCAGGGAATGCCAGGCGCTGTAAGCGCCTGGAGTAGGAACTGGCAAGCCACTCCAGTATTCGTGCCAAGAAAACTCCATGGACATGGAATCACAAAGAGTCAGTCAAGACTGTAATGACACAACACACACACACACACACACACACACACACCTCCTAAGAGCCATCCTATGTAGCCTTGGGCAAACTGCACTGCCCCAGGGTATCCCCCACAAAAAGAGAATGGTAAACCGCTTTTAAGTATTCTCCACCTAGAAAGCCCTGGAAAGAGTCGACATGCATTGGAATGGACTCAATGGCAAACAATTATTTTTATTCAATTATTTAGGAGGAGCCAGGATAAATTATTTTTATATGTGAATTTTGGAATTCATAATGCAAAACAAACAACAAGCCTAGAAACTAGAGTCCCTGCCTTGTCCTAATGATGAATATTAAGAGTTGCTATGGCCGCTTGGCTTCAGTGGGAAGGGAGTGGGCACGGCATGACATAAAAGAAAGGCCAAGAGCCAAGCCTTCTACTTTCAAGTTGTCTCCCACGGTTGTGTCCAGAAGCTACTGGTGTCTTTCTTGCAGACATGGTTGAGTGACTCGGCTGTAACTCAATCATCAGCAGAAGCGGGGAGTGGACCAGAGCCCGGAAAATAGGGATTGAAGCCAATTACTTGGCTAATACTTCTGGCTTATCTCCCTGTAACTAGAGCTACTTCTGCTTTTTTTGCTGAGCAAGGCCCAGCTTTGCCTAATGGATCAACTGCACAGATTGCAGGCTCTGCTGGAATATACTGTATGAATGGGAAATGAATGCATGGTGGTAACATGGAAGTTGTTTCAGAGAATTATGAGTGAACCTATCCATAATGATTTCTCTTAAGCCAAAGAACTCTATTTCAGCACAGCCTATTTTGCAAGCAGGTGAGCTAAGTCAGCAACCTCAGGTCATTCAAAATTTCAGGATTAATATCTGAGAACTACACACAAAATGGTGTGTAGGCCATGGACAGGCAATTTTGAGATATAATGGTGCACATAAAATATCTGAATATTTGCAGCAGCAGCTCGAAAGTGTGAAAAGTAGTAAAAAAAGAGAAGGGTACACTGATCATATCTAAATGGCATGCATTGGGGGCTTCCAATTTTCTCGTTCGTATCCATTTTCCCAATATTATTAGTGGCTTAAACCGATAGCTTATTGTAATCACTTAATGATATTGGGAAATTAAAAACTTCCTTCCTCTGCTCCTCCAGAATGCTTAATCCAGGAAGTGGGAGTAGGTAGGAGGCAAAGGAGGTGGACCAAATAGGGTTGCTTCTTGCTTGCTTTAAGTGCATAGACCACATTACATGGTGATCTAAAGACTTCACACCAGCCCACTCCAAATTAGCTGTGTAACTGAGCCTTCAGTGGGTCTGTGTATTACTTTGTGTGCTTACTAGCCTCTCACTAATCTCCATGGTTTCTTCACATATAATTCTATGTTCCCAACTTTTTCTGTTCTAAAAGACATTTAGAAAAGGCACAGCTTCATTTCAACATGAGGTAACTCACAATTTCATAATTAGAACTGACATTAGAGGGTTTTGGAGCAACAGTGGAATTCTCAGCTGAATCCTCCCTCATATAATTATTTTTGTCTCTGTGTAAGGTTTCAACATAATTTCCTGTTTCAATATTTCTCTGTACTGTAATTCCAAATAATAGATGCTGCTTGGCTTAAGGTTTGTAGTGCAGAAACCTCTACCATCTGCATATTTGATTGATTGGACCAGGCTGAATTCAGCTCTGCTTTGCTCAGCTCTTACTTATAGCAAGGAAGACATTTCTCCATATTTATTTTTTCAAAGTTGCTGATGTTGGGAAAAGGAAGTGCTTCAGGAAGAAACCCCAGAAGTGGATTTTTTTGTGTGAAAGGTCATAAATCCAGTTTTAGCATTGACCAAAAAGTCCCTCATGAGCCTCTGTTCAAAAGTCATTACCCTCTGATTTTTATTTTATGCTGCCCAGACAGACAGCCATAGGCCCTAAGCAGCCCTTGGCAAAATGGTTTCTGATGTGTCCTCCCCAGGCACCAGTGGCCCTCAGTGATCTGCCAAGCTTGTTTCTAGGCAGAGTGTCAAGAATGGCACCGCAGCCAGCAAAATGGATGCCTGATGTTACAGCAGCTGCCCAAGGGGACTCACTGTTGATACCAACCTTAACAGCTCTCTTCTCCGGATATGCTTACAACCATGAGGATAGACCTCAGAGTCCTTCTGATTTATTTTTCTTATTTTTTTAATTACTGTATATACTCGAGTATAAGTCGACCATAGTATAAGTCGGGGGCCCTAATTTAACCCCCAAAACTGGGAAAATTTATTGACTCAAGTATAAGTCTAGGGTTGGAAATGCAACAGGGCCTGGCAACTCCTCCTTTGTGAGCTGGGGGGTGCGCGGTGTGTGATGTTTAAAATGACTTTTAGCCACTGAGGCAAGTGCTTGGGTTGGTGGCTAAAAGTCATTTTAAACATTGTACGCCACTCCCCTGCAACATGGGGGGGGGTCAGGAGAAGTGGCGCACAATGTTTAAAATGAATTTTAGCCACCGACCCAAGCACTTGCCTCAGTGGCTAAAAGTATTGACCCAAATATCAGCTGAGGCTGAAAAACTAGGTTTATATTCGAGCATATAGTAAGTAGGAATTTTCTTTCTGCCTATCTGAGCTAGCTTCTGACTGTTCCTTTCCTTACCCTCAAACTTTGTGGCCTGTCAAGAAACACCACCTAAAGTCTGTTTTCCTCAAGTATCAGAGCCCTGCCTAGCACATCTTCTAATTCTACAATCATTTTGGGAATACTCAGTTGGGTTTTAAAATTATGTGTAACTCTGTCAGTTCGATGCACCACATACATAATTCTGGCAGTAAAACATCAGATGATGTGGGATACAGAGGGACTGACTGAGAGGAGGAACAGGGGGAGTGAATAATCTTAAATGATGGCATATTTAAGCACAATCATCTTCCATATAAATGTATCCTGCACATGCGCACAAACAGAGCCTGGGGCTACTTGGAATTTGTCTAGCTGCAAAGACTCCAGTAATTGCTAATGCTTCTCTCCCTGGGGACACAATTAAAATCAGTCCGCTAGGCAAGGAATGACTTCAGAAAAGATTTGTCCTCAGGCCTGAGAGGCGGGGTGGCATCTTGTTTTGCCCCCCCCCCAGCTCTCTGCTTGGACTACCAGGCTCTCTAGAACCTGGCCCCCATCCAAACATTTGTGCGATTCAGACTGGTGGGCTGACTTCAAAACCATTGTGGCATTTCCCAGGTTTATCAACCAGAATTCCATGGACAATTAACTTTTAAAATTACTATACACACACAACAAATTTATTGCTTAGCACAAAGGCCTTTGCAAAATGCAGGGTATGATACTGTGTAATGCAATGTTCATTAAACGCAAGGCTTCTGTATTAGTTTAAAACTTCAAAGCTAAAACATGTTTATCTAATATGAATTATAGGTACGAATCCCAGATATACCTAGTAGCACATGGTGTGAGCATTAAAAAAACAACTGGTCATCAACTCAAGTGTACATGGCACAGAATCATGCAGTGTTTGTGGAAACCACTTTCTTTTTTTTTTCCCAGAAGAAACTGTGTGTTGTTAGGAATGAGGTGGAGGAGGGACTGGGAGCAAGCCGCTAGTTCTTTAGACCAATTCATACACTGCAAATTAACCAATGCACCACATATAAAACATGGACAACCAAACTATACATCACTAGGGCAGTTACCCCACATCCCCTTAGGGCTCTATCACACGTCCTTTACTATCCTGATCTAATTTACTGATAAACTATTTCCAAAAAGATTGTCCCCACCATCATCAGGCTTAAAAAACAACAACCTGGTAATGCACCCTTTAGCGGGTTCTAGCGAGCTTTCCAAGACCTACTGGAGAGGTTGGGTATTTTTTGCTCTGCTTAAAAATGCACATATTTTCCAGAGCCAGAAAACCATGGGGGCACATATGATCCGGGTTTTCAGCTTTTTAAAATTTTTACTGTTTTTTCCTTAGCGCTGACCAGCTGGCCTTGGGGCTGGTCGGCGCTTTTAAAAAAAAAAGATTATTCCCCCCCCCCCAGCGCTGACCAGATGGTCTTCAGGCTGTCAGCGCTTTTTTAACATTTTCCTCTAGAGAAGCAAGTTACGTGGGAACTCCGAACACACATCTTCAGTCATGTGACCAGCTAAGGACAAAAGCTGGAGTTTCATATTCACAATCACCACATCTTCCCCATTTTGAGATAGCACCCTTTGTTGCTCTAGCAAGTGCTCTGAGATGCAAATCTTAACATTGTTGCCCCACGTCCGTCGCACTTTAAGCAAAATTAAGTTCAGCCATGCCGATCGAAACGTGACTTCCTTATTCCTGGCCTTGGGATGGTGGAATCCTTGTTGCTGATCTGTTGCAGTTTTTAAACCAGTACATGTGTTATGGGGGGCTGTTTAATCCGCAGCATAACTGTTCCGTCACCATAGGGCCACCTAGTGGCACTACTTGGAGCAGCCACATGACAGTAAATTCACAGTACAAGAACCCACTATGCATGGAAAGAAGCCAAAAAAATAAGTACAGTGGTACCTTGTATAAAGGAATTAATTTGTTCCAAATGAAATTCTGTTAAGCAAATTTTTGCTTTATATAAATTTCCCATCGGAATGCATTGAAAACAAAGTCATCCCTAATCACAACCATTTTTATGTTGTACGGATTCGCCCCATAGGCGATTCTATGAAGCAAATTTCCCCTATCTCCGGAATTTTTTATGTTGTACAGATTTTATGTTATACAAATCATTTGTTATACGGGGGTCCACTGTATTTGAATTCTGACAAATGACAAATGAAAATCGCTATACTGATATACCTACCCTATCGGGTTTTAATTAAAAAAAATAGTGCCTCTGGAAAACAAAACAAAATGCACTTTGATGTGGACCCCATTTGTGGGGTCACAGAAGTTACGTAACAATAAAGCGTGTCCTCCGTGGTGCAGGAACAGCAACAAAACCACGTGACCGCAACAAGATTTATTACACAATTTAGTTTGTTGTGGTACAAAGTGGATGTGGGGTAATGGAATTAAGTGTGGTTATAAGAAGCAGCAGCATTGCTTTCATTTTACATACTATGGGGCCTCATCACAAAACCACTTGACAAATATGCGGTTCTATGTAGCACAGTATACAAAAAAGTTAGTAATGTAACAGAAAATTTGAAGGTTCAGATGCTCTTTTATGAGGATCTCTGTAGTCAGCTTTCTTACCAGGAGAGTAAAGAAGGAAGGCTGCTGGGTCAGTCTGTATAAACAAGTGAAAAGGTGTTTTGTAAAGCCAATGTCTCTTGATTCAAGACCAAATTGCTTTGAAATGCTTTGCGTCACAAGCAGAGCTTGAAAACAAAAAGTACTGATCTTGGAAAAGTTCATTTCTCTTTCAGCTTCTATGAGGTCTGTGGGGAGGTTTAGGAGGAACAGAATGACCTTAGGCATAGGGCAAATAACACCAATCTTGGGAGTCCTGGCTCCATTGCACTGCTGTATAAAGTTAGTACAGTAATATAAAAAGTTGTTTCAGATGTTCTAAGAAAATTATGGAAATCCATGCCTTTAATAGAAATGGGCCTTTCCTCCTTTGGGTAATGGCATGGGACTTTTGGTAGGTCTGTAGAGAATTGCAGAAAACAGTTTGCATGCCTTTGCTTAAAGTCACACTGGTTGCTACACATCTTCAACACTTCATGTTCCCTTATCTACAGAGAGTGCATGTACAATGCTTGCACACATATTTTTTCTTCCATTTTAATAACAGGACTTGTCACACTGAATATTGGGAGCCACAGGGAGTCTTAAGGGTTCTTAGTTACAGTACCTAAAATCTTATAGTTTAAAAGTATCCATAGTGGGGGTTGGGGAGGGGGCTGTGTGTTTCTCCTGGCATCTGTGAAGGTATCTGATAGCATGTGGAGAAACCTGGAGGGTGGATAGGAAAATATTTGCACCTTTAATTGTACTTGCTCCACAGTTTAAAAGCAATCTAATGGAAAACCAAATTATTTGGAAGAAAATTGGAAACATACCGGTATTACGCAATTACAGTGAAGTACGGTATCTCAATTAAATAAGCATTTGCCTTGTATAACTGGCATATTTCTTAACCCTTGGAACTGGTTTGTCAACTGTTTGCTCAAACAGAAGCTCGATTTCACTGGGCTACCTTCTGCCCTCTCCATTTTTAAAGAGGACTTTTCTTCTTTTACTTTTCAGAAGCTAACTGCTCATATTTCAAATTTTTCACCACTGGGGAGAACGCCCACATCTTCCAGAGATCTACTAAAAAAGGTAAGGATATCACTGAATTAAAAGAGCTGCCATGTCAGCCCATTTTGCAAAATGCTAGTAATAAAATAGATAAATCCTATTCATTTATGTCAGTGGTTCTCAACTTGTGGATCCCCAGATGTTCCTGGACCGCAATTCCCAGAAGCCTCCACCACTCGCTGTGCTGGGAGGGGGTTCTGGGAGTTGCAGTCCAGGAACATCTGGGGAATCACAGGTTGAGAACCACTGATTTATGTCCTCCAATGGTTCTCACCATCACCACCACTTCATTTTATTGTCATAATAGCTCAGTTAGGGATAAGACGGCCCTTTTAAAAAAAAGTGACAATCCAATGAGGTCTGTTTCACACTTCACACCGTAACATCCTGCAGCAGGACAAATATTCCTTTAACCCAGGTATGTAGAAACTTCAGCCCTCCAGATGTTTTGGACCACATCTCCCACAGTCCTTTGCCATTGGCAGCACAGGCTTGGGATTCTGGGAGTTGTGGTCCAAAACATCAGTAGGGCCAAAGTTTGGAAATGCCTGCTTTAACCACAACATCCCTACAACACTGAGCTGAACAAGTCCAGCTATAGACCATTGAGTGATGCCATAAAAATCACTCCCGTGTGGTCCAGTGATCTCTAATACAAATAAGCCTCCTCTGTGCCCGATCCTTGTATTTCTCTCCATTCTGTCTCATTTCTCATATCAAGAGCCTGATGTCATATCTACTTATCAGTGTGCAATGTGTGTGCAGTTCTCTTTTCCTTCTTCCATATTGTGTCATGAAAGATATAAAACAATAGGAGGTCTGGGAATGCACTGTTATTGTCACCTGTAATATATTTAGGGGTTATGAAATAAATGCTTTTCTCCTCTGCTGAACAACTTTGTGCAGAACTGAACGTCACGGCAGCTGTTGTGTCCCTACTCAGCATCACCTTCATGGCCATGGGATCACTCTGCATCACAATGGCCCTCAGCAAAGGAGTTGAATTCCTACTGAAACCAGCATCCTGTTTTTTCATTGTATCAGGTAAGGACCCCCTGAAAATTCTGGTTTGGGACATCTTGCAACATCCAATTAGGTCTGTCTCACACTCCATCCACACCATAACATCCTGCAGCAGGACAAACATTCCTTTAACCCAGGTCTGTCCGAACTTCAGCCCTCCAGATGTTTTGGACCACATCTCCCACAGTCCTTTGCAATTGGCAATACAGGCTTGGGATTCTGGGAGTTGTGGTCCAAAACATCAGGAGGACCAAAGTTTGGAAATGCCTGCTTTAACCACAACATCCCTTTAACACTGAGCTGAACAAGTACAGCTATAGACCACTGAGTGATGCCATTCACATCACTCCCATGTGGTCCAGTGATGTCTAAGCAAGAAACTTTCCATATTCCTTATCTGTTGTTTTAGTTCTCTTCTAGAAGTTCAAGGAGGAGCTCCACCCAGGGTGGGCAGAGGAGACTGGAGCCAAGTGTAACTATACTGAGGTACTCTTTTCTCTGTTCCTCCAGGCTTGATGGTTCTGATATCTGTGGAGGTTTTCCGGCAGTCGGTGCGGTGGCTCATCACTTCAGATGAAACCATCCCTCTGGAGTACGAGTACTCCTGGTCAGTGGCTTGTGCAGCAGCTGCTGGTGCCGTCCTGATCTTTGGAGGAGGCTGTTTCATCCTTTTATCCATCCCGGGCTTACCCAAAAAGCCCTGGGAATGTTGCATCAAACGCAGAAGTGACAGCACCAACACTTCCTAAAAATCATTTGAGGGGGAAAAAAACCAAAGTCTGTTCCTCTCATTCTACAACAACCCCACCCACCTCCACCCACCCCACACAGACAAATACCTCCATCCACTTCTAGGGGGCAGAGAGAACATACCTTCCCCCCGATTCTACATGTATGCCCTATTTCTCCAGCCTCAGGACTCATTTTTCCCGATTTTGTGACTTGTACATAGAACCTCTAGTGCTTGTCTTGTTTTAGATTTTTTTTGTGGGGGGGGGGAGGAGGGAAGGGAGGGGAAAGGCTGTGTGAAAAGGGCTCTCTTTGTAAATGAGGGGACAGCTGTGGAGTGAGAAATTACAAGGGGGAGGGTGGATAAAGGGCTGTATTTAAGACCTGGTTTTTATAAATGGCTGTTTTTAGCTCAACTGTAGTCTTGGACTCTTAAACCTACGCTGTGCAGTCAAGCATTACAGGTACATCTCAATTTCTTCCTTGGGGAAGTGGTACACCGAACAAAAATGCAGTTATGTCAGCCAGAATAATTAAGCTTGTGATAGCACAAGTCTATACTATACAAACATACAGTACAGATTCGTGACTTTTCTTCTCCCTCGCAAACACCTGGAAACCATTCTGTGACTGTTCACAGGCATATTCAAAATCCACATGCTGTTGACTTAAAAGTTATGGGATACAACACCCTGAAACTCTTACGAAACACAGGTAAATTAAAATTAGTCATATACAGAATTTAGAATATTCACACCTCAAAAGAGTGTCTTCATTGTTATCCTCCCAACCAACATTTTCACTCTGTTTTTCCCCTCCTTCTGCCTCAGTACTCACTTTCACTCACCAAGATTAAAAACATGAGACCCACCACCATGGCAGTCACTTCTATTTTTCCTCCCAATCAGTTTTTTTGGGTGGTGGTGGTGGAGGCCTCTCTCTCTCTCTCTCTCTCTCTCTCTCTCTCCTTCATAGTCATTCTGTGGGTCCTACTGGAGCCTTGGAGAAGCCACATTGAGGTATAACCAGCACATTTGTTTAAACTGGCAATACAGCTCAGTGATATCCATGTCAAATTCCATGTCATACTGTTTCAGAGTTCTTTCAGGGCAAACAGATGGACATATTTTGAGATGTAACCAATCTGGCTTTGTACACGGAGAAATCAGCAGTCACCATTCTCCAGGTGCATTTGTAGCTCATAGCCACTTCATCGATCTTTCAAGACAAACCCATCAAGCAACCAACAAAAGGGGACGTGGGAGATTCCAAGATATAAGCAACTCAATTTCACCCTTTACTTAAGGGCAGAATCAGTAGTACAGTATTCATAGTATCATTACTATTTCAGAGACCTTTGGGGACAAACTCACAACAAGTTGTGGCTCTGAGGAACCGAATTATAAGATAATATATATCCAGTTATTTGTGTTCAGAAATCAGTATCATATATATTCCAAATGTCCTATTTCTGTCTCTCCAGGATCTTTCATTTGTTCTCTGAAATGTACCTGATTGCATGCTGATGACATCAGTCTCTTTCTTGCCACCCACATGAAGTTTGTCTATTGTCATTTAGGACAGTGATAATCTGTGACAAAATCTGAGTTCCTAAGGCAGTTACTTCACATCCGTTTTGTCTCTATAAGTGTTGCACTTCGGACTGGTACAAAAAAAATCTTACTTCACATCCGTCGCACAACAGCTGAAAGTTGTCTCGACCACTCCCCCGGAGCGCTGGGTTGGGGTATTCTGTTGTCATGGTTTGTTCCCGGTTCCTATTCTGAGACAAAGGACCATGTGGTAACAACTGTCACGCAACAACCAGTGTCCACCTAGTGGTCAGCGGCTGAAGCGGCATTCGACATTAGTTTCCCTACGGGAAACATCATACAGCCCAAATGTTTATTAAAGAAAGTACTGAAAACTCTGTAGCATTGGCGTGTAAATCCCGGAAGATGAGTCAATCAAAATATCAAAAAACTTTTATTTACGATATTTTTAAAAAGGGTAAAGAAAGCAAGACAAATTCAGAATTTGTCACGGAACAAGACCGTGAAGTAACAGTTGTCACGAGACAAGTTATAATGTCCATGAGAAAACGGAAGCAGGGACTAAACAGAGACAAAACCACATGATTGCGACCAACACTGTGATGGTACAAAAGTAGTCGCAGAACAAGGAAGGATGTGAAGAAGCCATGGTTTATCCCAGGGCTGCAGCTGCCTTGTGGGGGTAAAGTGAGGTGTGTGCCCTGGGCAGCAAGCTGCGCAAATACTGACAAAACAGTATTTGTACTTTATACTATTTCACCGGTGTGCACTCCCACCACTGGGGTGGAGGTGGGAACAGATTTCACGTTTGCTTTGGGTAACACAGACCCTCATTGTGGGGCTGGTTTATCGTCCTCTTTCTGTTCCAACAGAGTGGAGATTAGTGCTGTAGCAATTCCACTGTTGGAGGTCAGAATTTCCTGGTTTAAAGCCTTGCATTCAAATCACTTAGATTTCTCAAGGTACAAAAACAAATCTTTTAAAAAGGATTTCAATATGTTTTGTTTTGTTTTGAGAGACAAGAAGGGTTTGTTTTGAAGAGGCCAGTCAGAAACTTTTAATTAGGTGCAAAATAGCAGCAAGAAAACTCCAGAAGAGAAACAAAAATAGCACATCCCGTTTCGACCTTTCCTTTTTTAAAAAAGACACTATGAGAAAATCTGCTGTTCATGAATCACATTCCTTTGTGAACAACTGGGACTGATTAGCAAAAAGGGTAATTGAATGTTGCCCTTTCTCACAGATCAATCTTGGCCTGTCTTAAAGTTTTATTTGTAATATTTGGCAAAACCTATAAATTGCAGGGTGGAGGTTATTAAACATGAAAAAATGTTTATTTTAAAAATCCTGTTACCCTTTAGAGCAGAGATGAGGAAGCTTCAGCCCACGAGATGTTTTGGACCACAACTCCCACAGTCCTTTATCATTGGCAATGTAGCCTTGGAATTCTGGGAGGTGTGGTCCATAACATCTGGAGGAAACAAAGGTTCCCCACCCATGCTGTAGAATGACATACCAAGCAAAGTAGCCTTAAAATAACACCCAGCCCACAGCATAAACGTTTGTCCATCTGGTCAGTCAACAGAAGCTTTATTTAATACATCTATACTTCAAAGCTTTTATTCCTTTTTGTCTTCTTTGAAAACTGAGCAATTATTTGGAGGATACACTGCCCTACTGATTTGCACTTGTGTGGAAGAATAGCAGCAAAAATTTTGGTTCTCCAAAGCAACTGTCTTTAAATTATTTTCAGGTTTAGGTCTATGGAGGGCTAGTTGCAGGTTTTAAAGTACCATGAGGAAAGTGACCTCAATGGCCTTCCCCATGATGCTTATCCTTTTCATCTGATTTGTCATGTCTGTGCTGGAGGAATCTTCCTCACACACAGACCCTAAGGCTCCAGTGACAAATGGCACAGAAGAACAAGTAACTGCTGATTATTTCACTCTCCTGAAGTAGTTGCAGAGTCCCCTCCTATTGGAATAGTCCTCCCAGTCCAAGAAACAAGCACGAAACAAAGGCCCAAGCCAGAAGGGAGGCTACCTGTTGTAGTGCCTGGACCAAGGAACTAGAGAACTCCTTAAGAGAGGAGGGCTCTGTTCCTGTGGAGACCTGATGCTGGAAAGCCCCAACCCAGGTTCTAGAGCAGTCCTTTGTCATTGGCAATCTAAGCTCATAATTCTGGGAATTGTGGCCCAAAACATCTGGAGTGCCAAAGGTTTGCCACCACTGTTCTAGAGGCCCTCTTGAAAGCTGAAGAAATTACTGGGAACACTGTCTCCTGGTGTAATGCATGCTGACATACATGCCTGTAGTCTTGAAATTTGTGCCTGATTTGCCTCATTGTGAATAATTCCATCTGTGTTCTTGCCATGTCAATTTGTTGCTTGGTTGATCTCCAGGCAACCTGACCTGGATGCTACTTCAGTTACACTCCTGTCTATTCCATTTGAACTGATACTTCTGCAAGACAGTATTTTAATCTGGCTTATACTTTGACCATTCTTCTGTCTGCAGCGCTGAACTCTTGGCTCTAAATGTCCTCTATGTACCAAACTGGTTCGTATGCCTCTGTTGGTAACCCATGAGATGCTGATCCCACTTCTCACCATCACCCAGAAGGAAAAGGTGGACTTACTGTTGCTCTTTTTCTCTCTCCTTAGCCTAAATCCATTTGTTGATTTCAACTAGAGTAGACCCACTGCATCATTGGGACCTTACCGTATGCACCTTCCCATGATCATAGGGTGATCATGTGGGGGTGAAGTGAGGCGTGTACCATGGGCAGCACACTGGGAAGGGCACCACAATGACAAAATATTTGTACTGTACTTTGTACTATTCTGCCCGTGAGCACCCCCACTGCTGGGGTGGGGGGCACAGGTTCCACGTTTGCCTTTGGTCTGTTACTTGTCTACACACATTCTCCCACTGAGCCACGGTGATAGAGCAGGCAAGTAGGTAGCAAGGGCAGTGAGAAACAGCAATGAAAGTCTGATGGTCTGCAGTTGGTCCCTGTTGAATTATGGGTCTTATCAGCTGCCACATTGCACTAGTCCTGAGTTCAGACCAGGCCAGCAGTTTTCAAACTTTTCCTATGGACCTTTTAAAAATTGCTGTGAGTCTCAATGAACTGTTGAAGAAATATATATTTGTTCTTCAAATCAAAGGACATGCATAAATCATATCTTAATAACATTTTCTTCTTCAGCACCACCAACCACCATCAAAAATGGCACTATTATGAAAAGCTCATACCCTAGGCTAGGCCACTGCCTCTGATGGGGCTCATAACTTTTTAAAGGGGGAAAAAATAAGAAGACTGCACATCTCCATATTATGAAATTCACTGGCTCTAGGCCTTGTTAGCTTGTTCAATAACCCAGTCTTAATCTCTGTCATCAGAAAAAAATTTAATGAGATAGAGAGCCAACAACAGATATTCTTAAATGTTCTGCAGTCTTTCTATGGATCATTAAATAGAGATCATAGAACACAGTTGGAGACTCTCAGCTCAAAGTGTTACAATCTTATTCACTAAGACTAATGCTTATCACCTGTGTTTCAAATAATGAATAGGTGATTACTGGAAGTGCATGTAATTGACTCTATGTGCCATTAATTGTTATGGAGTCAGCAACTGTGTTAATAATCCTTGATTCAGGCAAGTGCTGTAGCAGGGTCAGCCCTAACATGAAACCAGTGGAGGCGGATGTATAGTTCTATAGATGTTGTTGGCTGCAACCCAGTGTAGCAAACAACAACAACAACAACAACAAGGATGATGGGAGTTGCAGTTTAAAACTGCCCAGAGTGACCTTTGGTCAGATGGAGAGGTAAACAAACAAACAAACAGAACAGAACAGAACAGAACAGTGATTTACAACCTTGGGTAACCCAGGTGTTCTTGGACTGCAGTTCCCAGAAGCCTTCTTGGGTCTCCTAACTTTCCAGATGACTCTGGTGTATCAAAGGACAGTCCTATTGCCATTGTGGAAATAAGAAGAAATTGTTAGTTCACCCAGGTTGTGTACATGGAATGATGAAGGAGGGCCTTGCCTCAGGCTGCCAGCCATTTGTGATAAAAGGGTGCTTTTAAAATACATCCTTCTCTTATCTGCAAAGGCTCTGGATGTTCATATATTTGGGGAATATCCCTGCAAATTGACGAGTCAATATAAATCAGCCAAAAGGGAACCAATGTTGATCTGTCCAGACAAATTTCTCAAACAAAATGGGAATTAATTTTTTTCCCTATCGTTTCCCCCTTTGTATTTTAGTGCACTCTGTGCCCTGAAAATTCACATGTTGCTTTGTACTGACGGAAGGACACAACTGTCAAGTTTTAGCATCAGTGAGCCAGGTGATGAGCAGAACATAGTTCTAAGGCCAAGAAATCAACTCTTGAGAGGGAAGGAACTTTCTGTAGAGAAAAGAGATTGAAGAATCAGTAAGGAAGGAACAAAGATGAAACCTTCCCCCAGTCCAGGGCCCTTTGGATGCTCATGTAGCATTCCTTAATGACATTAGTTATGAGTATGAAGGAGAGTATGTTTCCCAGTCTTCTCACAACAATGTGCACCTACTGTTCACTGCTGTTCATAAAATGGTGAGATGAATTGAAGGTCTGTGCCTACCTACTGAAAGTGTGGTCATACTGTATCTCTCTTGACAAGTTCTATGTTTGGCGAACCTTAAAATCAGTTGAGGGGGTTAGCTTTATTTTGGGAATAACATAACTAAGGGCGTTTATACACGACCCCTAAGCTCCGCGGCAAAGGGCTGCAAGCTCCGGACCTTAAAAATGTTTCCCCACCAGGTCCGGACTTTGCAGACAATTAAGTGCGACCCTGCCCACCTAAGTGCGACCCAGCGCACCTTTCAAGTACCTGATTTTGGGAGGTGAAAAATATTTGATGCGGAGAGTGCCTGAGCTCTCCTCGCTTCTTTTTGTTGTTTTTCTTTTGCCTCCGCCCCTTTAAGAGCAACCAGGAAGTAAGACCGGGGCTCGGAGCAAGCTTCCATGCACCGGAGGTAAGGCTTTCTTCTTTTGTCCCTGTTTAAGGCTTTTTTTTCCCTCCCTCCCCTCACGCAGACAGAACAAGGAAGTGCGGAGCGGGTGGGGACGGAGGAACAGCAACAAACCCTCAAGATCTCTGGTCCGAATTTAAGGGACCAGCGGATCTGAGGGGTCGTGTATAAAGGCCCTAAGAGGGGAATAATTGGAGCATCTGCCATTTTGTCCTGTTCTGTTCTTCTGCGGAATTCAAAATGGCAGCCTTCTTTGTTACTTGCCACCAGGTGCTATTACGATGGGCCAACAAGTTGCACGTCTACAGAAAATCACACCCTTCTTACAAAGGGGGCAGGTTGTATATATTTCCTGCTCCAATAATATACTTTATTTTGGAGATTTAGGGTTAAAAGTGCCTCTAAAGAATGGCCACTGATTGAAGCAGGTTGATTTTTGCCCCATCCAGGTAACTCTATTTTCCAAACAGGTCTACAGAGTAAAACCTTTTCAAATTGAATATCATTTTTCTTTTTCTTTTTAAGAGTGTCTTATAAGCTCCATCCACTCCAAGATGCTTTATCTGAAGTCAAATTCATAGGTTGGAAAAGCATTCCGGATCGGGATTTTTGATTATTTGGGGGTGAGGGGAAGCAGAATTAAAGAATAATAATCAAATTTTGTTTAATCAGATTAACTTCCAATAAAATTGCAAAAGAAAATCAAGGATTTTTAATTATAAAAGTGGCATTGGGGGAGTCTTTTCCTCTATATATTTCACACGTTTTATCAAGATCCTCACAGGGGCACCATGACCCTGCGGCCTATAAATTGATGTAAAAGTACAGAAAGTATGCAAACAATTATCTAAACCAGGGATGGACAATGTTCTCTGTATGAAAGCAGATTGTCATACTGCAGTGTTGGCGAATCTATAGCATGGGTGCCAAAGGGGGCACACGGTGCCTTTTCTGCGGGCATGTGACATTGCCCGTTCACCACCATGGCACTTTCAATGCGCTCATTGCACACCACTGCAAGAGTGCTGTGGCCACGGGAAATTCAAAAGCCTGCTTTTAGACTCTTGCTTTCCCAAAGTGTAGCACCCAAAGCATTTGCAACCTGGGGTACCACTGTATTCAGGTCACATTGCTGTGTTGGCACTTTGTGAAAAATAAGTGGGTTTTGAATCACATTTTGGGCACTCGGTCTCTAAAAGTTTTGCCATCACTGCCATACTGCAATGAGAGAGTTCCTGAGCGTGACAAAGTAGAAACCCAACAGCTGGACCCAAAAAAGTCCTGTTTGGGAACAGACTGGGATCAGCCTGGAGTGCATTTCTCCACACACCATTTGAGCAGCAGGAAACAGATCTCGCCAGACCACTCCACAAGAGGGATAGATTGCGATCCATTTCCCCATATAATGTAGTTTTAGACACTGGATTTGATGGTTTTAAGGGCACTGCTTTAACTAGCAATGTATATTCCTGTTGATTTGAATTTGTGGCATGCCAGTGGTGCAGTACCAGTAGGCCTCCTGCTCAGATGGGCTTGGCTTTTATCCTAATGTCCTGCCTTGACAGTGCCATTAGTTGAGGTGGCTGAGGCAGAAGAATTTCAGGGTGGAAGCACTGATATAGTGTGCCTGGGAAGGGAGGTTCTCCAAGTGTTGCTCTGCACACAGCGAGAGTTCCAGTTTCCATTCCTCCTTGTCAGCATCTCCGCTTGGGGACAGGGCGTCCCCAAGGCAAGGAGACGGGGGTTCTCCAGCAAAGCACATCACTCTTTCCTCGGTTATTCTGGTCCTGCCCTCAGCCTCTCCAGTTACACCCTGAGATGTAAACAGGGCAAGGGTGCTTTTTTTGGTCTCAGCTGAAGTTTGCACACCAAGGAAGGAGCTGGTGAGGAAAACACAAGCTAGAACAGCCTGGCTTCCTAGCAACCTCTAGGAGCTCTAAACCCCAACAAACACTTTAACCTGCACCCCATTACAAGCAGAGGTGGCGAGTCGGTAGGGCCCACATTCAACAGAAGAAGCATGCCAATGCAATGATGGGAAATGATTCATCACTTGGATTTCTCTGTTTTGGTCAATTATTAGGCACCAAAGCCCTTTTAGATTTTTTTTGTTTGTTTTGTTAAATTGCAATTCTGTTTTCCTCTCCTTCCACATTCCTTTGAATGTGCTGTATCTCTCTTAGGCGGTCTGCTCTGATCCAAAGCAATTTGGCAATTTTTTAGAAAAGTAAGGACCTTGTTTTGTTCACTTAACATTTTTTGAAATAAATATTAAAGAGAGAATAACAGCCTAATAGGCAGAAATCAGCCAGGGAAGCAGTGCCAGCATCAACAGATCAAACATTTGCGAAAAGCACAGGATCTTTCAATAAAATAATTGGTAACCTTATATAAGACACAGGTGGCCTGGAATTCAGCTACATCCATTCACTGTTGTAATCCCCAATATTACACATGTGTTCTGTCCAGGGAGCTCCAGCAGACATATTGTTTGTTTGTTTGTTTGTTAAATTATCACACAGCAGACTACGCTGGATTTTCTATAACAAATCACTAGTAGAACGTTTCCCAAGGATGTAGGAATACGTGATATATCGCCAAATTATATGAGCAGATCCCAGTAAGCTGGCAGTTGACTGATGGTGACTTTATTAACTCCAATTTCTTCTAAATACTTGCTTAGCCTTTTAGGCACTGCACCCAGTGTGCCGATTACCACTGGGACCACCTGTACCGGTTTATGCCAGAGTCTCTGAAGTTCAATTTTGAGATGCTAATATCAGGTAATTTTTTCAAGTTGTTTCTCAGTGACTCTGTTATCACCTGGTATAGCAACATCAATGACCCACACTTTTTTCTTCTCCACAATCACAATATCCAGGGTATTATGCTCCAAAACCCTGCCTGTCTGTATTCGGAAGTCCCAAAGTAATTTTGCATGCTCGTTTTCCATCACTTTTTCAGGCTTATGATCCCACCAGTTCTTTGGTACAGGCTGATAATAGTTCTGACACAAATTCCAGTAATCAGTCTGAGCAATTTTCTGTCAACAACTCAATATATGGTTGATAGTTGGATCTGCCTCTTTACAGAGTCTACATGTGGGATACTCAGCTGGTTTTTCTATTCTAGCCTTAACTGCATTTATTCTTATTCTTATTCTTATTCTTATTCTTATTCTTATTCTTAGAAGGGAGAGGGGTAGGGCGGACAGCCATATTTCAGACCACATTATTATTCCTCACGAGTGCATCACTCTCTCTAACCAGCTCTCTCCTTTTATAGACTAACTGATGCTATTAAATGTCCTTGCTTAAAAATCCCTGTGCTTCAAAGACAGTAGCAGGGAGCAAAGGCTGCTGCATAGCGCTGAGGTTCTCGGGGGGGGGGGGGGGAGAGAGAATGCTTTTATAAATGCCCATTGCCCAGCATTTTTACAATTTAACCTTGAATTTGTATAAGAACAAACTTTTGGACTTTATTATATCATACCCTGCCACAGACTTACCCCCAGCTCCCCCCAAATGAGGTGCTTTCTCCCGGCTGTTTTTAGATCACAACATCCTTTTTTTTTTTTTTTGCATCTCCAGTTTTTCTGCAGGGAAAAGAAAGAGGGCAGAGGGATACCCAGCTGTCTCAGTGTAGATCTCGGAGTTGGTGACTGGAATGTGAATGCACAATCACTGCAGAGAGTGACGTCACAGAAGCATAAACACTCCTCCTCTCTGTGCCTCTCTCCCTCCCTCTCCTGTACCAAATCAGCCCAAACACCTGGGGAGACACCGCACACCAGTAGGATCAAAGCAGAAGGCAGGACATGAGGCAGGAGGCAGGGACCACAACAGCATCAGACACACATCAGCCTGACTGCGGCGAGAGATAGCAGACTGTCTCTAGGCAGAGAGACCCAAATAAAAAGGCACACACAGAATCGTGTACACATTTGCTGGAAGCCATAGGGGCTACGCTACTCACAAAGACAAGACCAACAGACGATGAGACGCAATGCAAATGTTCCAATCAGCCAGTGCACATTCACATAATGAGAAAGTGGTCGACATTTATCAGGACCAGCTCAGATTAATATTGCTTG
Source organism: Phrynocephalus versicolor (assembly GCA_023846285.1). NCBI lineage: Eukaryota > Metazoa > Chordata > Lepidosauria > Squamata > Agamidae > Phrynocephalus > Phrynocephalus versicolor. Next base: position 4,974,137 of record JAHTLZ010000127.1, on the reverse strand, counting down.
TCTAAAGAAAGCGGTCTTACAAGAGAATTTGGTTTGCCTTTGCCAACTGTAATGTAACTTGGGGGGAAGCCAAACCATCAAATACCTATCAGGACAGCAAGAGAACAAAACACATACAGTGGTACCTTGTATAAAGGAATTAATTCATTCCCAATGAAATTATGTTAAGCAATTTTTTCTTTATACAAATCTCCCATAGGAATGCATTGAAAACAGAGTAATCCCTAATCGCAACCATTTTTACGTTGTAGAGATTTGCCCCATAGGTGATTCTGTTAAGTAAATTTTCCTTATCTCCAGAATTTTTTTTATGTTGTACAGATTTTATGTTATACAAACTGTTTGTTATATGAGGGTCCACTGTACTTTACATGCAGGGATGGCTCATGAACAGCAAGGGGGACACCTTCCCTAAAAGTTTGGGGTGACTTGTTTCCCTCTTACTCACAACCCACCCTCAATGCATGGATCAGGAGGAGCACAGCAACCCCACCCCCCAAAAAATTTTTTTTCTAAGCATTTCTGATCAGAATAAAGTCTTAACACCCTTTCATGGCTGGTGCTCCAGGCAAAAAGGCATTCAATGTCATTATAAGAACTGCTGGATAGCAGTTTAGATCTTTGGCTGCAGAGAGAGAGATTGTGAGTTTGATTCCCGACTGTGCTTCCTTGACAGATGTCCCATAGTCCCTTCCAGGTCCAAGATATAGAGGCTCTTTTCACATGACCCCTAAGATCCGCTGGCCCCTTAAATTCGGACCAGAGATCTTGGGGGTTCGTTGCTGTTCCTCTGTCTCCACCCCTCCGCACTTCCTTGCTCCTGTTTGCGTGAGGGGAGGGAGGGAAAAAAGGGACAAAAGAATAAAGGCTTACCTCCCGGTGCTGGTGGAAGCTGCTCCGAGCCCCGTCACTTCCTGATTCCTTCTCTTAAAGGGGCGGGAGGCAAAAACAACAACAAAAAGAAGCGAGGAGAGCCCGGCACATCCGCATCAAAGAAATTTCACCTCCCAAGAGCAGGTACCTGAAAAGTGCGCTGGGTTGGGCTTAGGTGGGCGTGGTCGCACTTAATTTCCTGTAAACTCCGGAGCTGGTGGGGAAACATTTTTAAGCTCCGGAGCTGGGAGCCATTTGCCCTGGAGTTTAGGGGTCGTGTATAAACGCCCAGAGAGAGCTTATTTTAATATGTAGATTGCCCTCCTCATTATACTGTATTCCATGCAACCTTTGATTATACACCCAGGTTCCTGCTTGAACAGAGGTGAAATCTAGGAATCACTTATTGCATTTGGTCCATGTCAATATTTAGATTATAAGCTCCTTGAGACACAACCCAAGGAATTTATAATCTTTTTTAAAATTGGCAATTCACCCTATGTGATGACAGTGGCATTATGAGAAACAACCATATCCCCACAGACAGAACTCACAAAAGATGCATTATTAAGAGAGAAGACTGAAAATTGCCAAGTACTGTAGAAACTTGTACGCAGATGGCATTGATCAACCAGATCAAGTGGACTGGTATTTGCATATGTACACATGTGTGCATGCGCACACATATACCATGGACAGAGGCTAAAACAAAATGGTTTCCTCTTCCAATATTCTGCAGAAGAATGTTAAGGAAGATTTACTGCAAATTGATCTTTGAAACGCAGTGCCGAAAAACCTGAACTGAGGATATACACTCAAATCAGTATTATTCCTTGAGAAAGTTTCTCCCCTTGTAACACAGAAAATATTAATTAAAGGAATAAAAATGATAATCAAATTTTTAACATGGGGGCAAAGATTGGCCATTGTACTGAGACCTAGTCATAGCTAGGATCAGAGATAAGGACCCCTAGTTATAAGTTAATAAATGAAGGCTGTTTTTTTAACTTTTCTACATTATCCCCAACTCGTCTAATGCTCTAAACATACACCATGTGGCCTCTCCATTTGGGCTGGTCACTCAGCGGTTTAAAGCACAGGAGCCTGTGTTTTGTTGCTTTATAATTCATATTAATAAGTAAAGGCACAGTTTTCTGTCCTACTGCTCCCTCTAGTGTGCAATGATTTTAATTACTTGTGGAACAAATTGATTTAAAAGAGACATGTAAAGGAAGGCAATCTTTTCAAAACGTTTACTGATTTTTCTCCCATTTGAAAATAAATACACTTTTTTACTACCCCTCTCAAAATCTGCAAGCCAGTATAGTGGCCATGCTAGCTATTGGATTCTTGAAGTCCAAAATCAGAACTTTTCCAAGGTCTATTATTCTCCTTTTGGAGTTAGGAGGTATAGGGAAGCTTGAAACCAAAGAGAAAAGTCTTGTACTTAGTTCTTTGAAATAAATGAGAATATCAAATAAGCCCTTTTGTTCCAGTTGGACTTCCTCCCTTTTATTCTGCTTGAATTGCTGCCCTACCCAAATCCTTAGCAATTCTCCTTATTTTTCATCTGCTGTATATATAGCCCAGTGGTTTAGGTATCTGGCTGTGGAGTTAAGAGGTTGGAAGTTTGATTCCCTACTGGGACTGATGATCTGATGATCTATAGGATTCCTTCCAACTTTGCAGTCCTCGAGTTATAAATTAGAGATCCATATGGGTCATATGAGGCTGTAATTTTATGTTTGCTATATTCAGTGGAGCTTTCATCTGAATAGACACACGTACAGGTGTGGTGCAACAGTGCAACTTTGAGCTTATGTACTCAGAGGTAGTGGTGCCAACAGGTGGGCCCCACACACCAAAATGAGTAGACATCTCCGTAATTCAATTCGCCTACACACACACACACTGTATCGAGGCTGGGTTTAGCACTCAGTCAGGGATGGCGCGTCCATTTGGTGCCTAGGGCACCAAAATGGAAAGAGGGTGCTGGCCAGCCTGCCCCCCGCCCCCCCCGCCGCTGACCACCACTGTCCGTCCCCCCACCGCCCACCAGCCGCCCGTTGCCGTCCGCCCCTGCGTCCATCGTCACCCACCCCCTGCCCCCTGCCCCCCGCCCCTCGCCTAGGGCATAAAAAAACCTAGCTCTGACCCTGAACTCAGTAACTGTCTAAAGCAGTGTTCCCAGATTTAGATAAACAAGGTGTTCTTGCACTGCAGCTCCCAGAAACCTTTGCTCCTAGATGTGCTGGCCAGGGGTCCTGGGAGTTGCAATCTGAGAACACCTAGGTCACCCAAGGTTGGGAAACCCTGATTTAAAGCAAGGTTCCTCATCTCATAAGACTACGGAACCTAGAGTCTCCAGACTGAAACCATATGTCGATAGCAAGTCTTAGAAATGGGAAATCTTTAAGTGCTGATTGTCATAGCACAGACCCTTTTTGCAAGCAACATCTTTCCAAATGGCTTGCCTTCTTTTGGGATTATTCACTGGTAGGTAAACATGTACTTCATTTGCAAGCCTGACGACGACAGCACCCAAGTCCATGGAATCACTATCAGCTGGTAAATTCAGTGGGAACTTACTCTTGACCCAGTATGTTGAAAGAATCACTGGCTATTAACAACAAGACAAGACACGTGGTGAATGGATAAATATTTTTATATTGAAATGCATAGGTAAGTCCATTTGTCTATGGTACTTGCTACAACAAGGGAAGGAGGTGAAAGGGGTGTCGGGTTATTCCCAAGCTGGGGCAGGGTGGCTGGCAAAGAGGAAGGACTGAGTGAGGCAGGAAACGGATGGAAGACTAATGTGTTGGAAGGATCGGATAAACCAGATGAAAAGAGCAATGAAGATGTCTCCGGAGGAGAGAGCGTCCTGGCACTTTTCTGATCTTGCAAATGATCTCGCTCAGCTTCCACGAATCCAGGAGTTCTGGATTCTACCCCCTTCTTCCCTTCTATCATAAGCAGGTGAAAATGTGTGCGTGTTGGACAGTGCCTACTTCCTCTTAACCACCCCCGTCTCTTGTCTGCTGTACCACTGATGGGCTGCAGAGTCCTACCAATACTCACTACATTGGGCAACCACATCGTTAGCTTTGCAGCTCCAAGACTGGAGATTCAAAATCATAGCCCTTTGGCCATACTATCTGTGTGTTCCAGCCTGCCATGCTCTGGATTAGAAATCCTCTACAACAGTGGTGTCCAAACTTTGGTCTTCCAGATGTTTTGGACCACAATTCCCACAGTCCTTTGTCACTGGCAATACAGGCTTGGAATTCTGGGAGTTGTGGTCCAAAACACCTGGAAGGCTGAAGTTTGGACACCGTTGCTCTACATGTAGGAGTCTGGCTGGTTGGCATGTTTGCTTGAGTGTGTAGAGAAATGATGAGCAAAATGCCATGCTCCAGATATTGGACAGCAACTCCCCAAAACTGTAGCTAAAAATCATCCAATAACAACCAGAGAACCACCCTTTCCCCATCCCTATAGATACAAGCCCACAGCCCACGAATGCAGCAGGATCTGGAATCTTGTCTGTGAGAAAAGAATGGTGTCTTAATTTGTCATCCAAAGTGGTCAACATGTCCAGCAAGTGGAACCATCCTTCCCCTGTTTCACCACCCCATCAACTGACAACTAAGACCCTGCTTTTCATTCCTTTTTGATACTGCAAAGTTGCCCAAGGATGTTTCATATAGGTCAATTTAGCATGCTAAATGTTTTCCATGGGATTCTTTTCTCCCACCCCAGCAGCTGATTCTGACCCCGTCGGGCGGATCTAGTTTCCCATGGTTGCAGTCATGGCTTAAGACATCCTAGCCATGTGGCGCTTAATCGAACCTTCAGCACACAAAACTGACAGGGCACCCCTCCCACACCAACAAGCCAAATAGCCCCTCCTAACTGGGTTTATGTAGACAAGAGACCATTGGAGCAACAGCTCTGCAGAGCAAAGGGGTGAAGGTGCCATATTTAACGACCACACCCTCCATTTCAAAGCTGGAAAAGGCAGCCAGGTGGGAATGAAACAAATGTGGATGGCAGGATGGAAATGTGGAAGATATGGATATATAAATAAATATTATATATAATACTTATAACAAGAGTCCATGCACCAAAGAGAAGAAGACGTTTGCATTTGGACATGCTTTGTTACGGAAGAAGAAGGGATATATTTTTCTCCTCTGGATTTCGTGTCACCTCCGTCACTGTCATCACTGGCTTCCAAGGTGGGTTTCAACAGCTGAGTGGATGATGGGGGGCAGCCACGTTAAAGGAAGCAAGGCAAAAGTCCTGTGATGGGAGGCTGGTCCATCAGGGCTTCAGAGGGTCAAGGCTTTGCCACAGAGAGTAAGTAGTTACGGCAGAGAGGTGAGGAAAAGACTTGATGATTTTATAGTTTTTTGTGAAGGTTGGCATCCTAACTGTACATGAGTTATAAGGAATTAGGGTTTACAGTTTGGCTGGATATATTAAGTTTAGGATTACATGGTCACACCACAGCAGGTGGGGCTAGGGAAGGCATTATGGAGGGGGGAATTTAAGATTAGGATCTGAATTAGGATTAAAAGGGAAAATTTAAGATTAGGATCTGGAAGTGGAACAAAGACTGATAACTGAAAGGGAACTACAGGGAATTTAGTTCACTAAATAGGAAGTGGAGGAATGAAAAGGCGTGGGTTCCTGATCATTTGTGAATTTCAAATTTGCTTCAAGAGAACAAAAACTCATTTTATCTCTTTAAGGGCATTTGTTAACCTTTGATGTTTTAATTAAGGCTATGAGCAAATGCCCTTCAATGTGTATGTATTAGTCCCCCACAAAATAGTGCCATCCAATGGCAATGTTGGCTGGGCAGGATGGGAGCTGCACCCTAACATGCCTGGAGGCATCAGTTCAGAGAAAGTTGGCATTCACTAGAAGGATAAAAACAGCAACCGAAACCCTTACCCCAAGTCAGTTCAGATAAAAGCAGATGAGTAGCAATTCACCTACTTTGGCAGCAGTAAGGGGTTGGTGGATCCTTGATCACAGACTCATTGTATGGTCATTTCTTTAAGTCTAGGGTTCTCTCTTTAATGATGCCTTCTGCCTTATCCATGAAAGAAACCAAACCTTATCAAATAAAGTATCACAAGAGTCCAGAATGCATGGCTGTTTGCAGGTGGAGTAAAGCTATTGCTCTAAATTTGGATCCTGATTTTTCACAATACAGTTTCATTTTACTGTATCGTTAGTTACGCCTTACATTTCTCAAAGCTTCTGCAGCCATGTGAAAAAAGTGAAACCAAGAAGTAGAGGGCAGGATCTCCGTGGTTCCTAAGCAAATTCCATGCACAATACCCATGACTTCATACAAAAGAAGCAGATATCCTGCCTTATTCCTCCTTATCCACTGAAATTTTCCCTTCAATATATGCTTGAGATAAAATCAGGCTAAAATGGAAAGTCATCCAATACTCCAGTTTGGGGTGGAAAATTAGTAGCCCTGCTCCTCCATACCCTGATTTCATAAAATCTTTGTAGCCTTCCAGGAGAAAAAAAATCTCATTGGGATCATTACACAAAAAGACAAGTGAGCTCCGAAACCTGTGGATTTGGGGACCAACATCAGCCTGACTGTGTAATAACTCTTATAGCAATATCAAGCACAAGCACCTTACTTGGAAGTGTGGAAGTGTGGGGAAAAATATGCTGTTCACCTCATTTCACACCCTCTTGCTTGCTTAGGCGGGACTTCTCCCTCATCAAAGCTTTTTAAATCTCTCTCACTCTTCGATGTTATAATCCAAGTGTCTGTGCTTTCATTCCTAACCTCCTATTGACTTGGTTTCATCCAACAAACAGGTTGGGGGGAGGGGGAGGGAAGCAACAGATTGTTAGAGGCAATTAACAGGATGTTTTTACAGTAATCCTAAATTCAAGGTTCTGGTTAGGGCTAGGCTTCAAGCTGGATTCATGCTCTTGGGAGCAGAGTTCAACAGGAAAAGACTTGACTTGGGAAGGTTGGGTAATTGGCTGGTTTCACTCTCACACTAGGGAGGTCGGGGAAGGGAGGATTCCCGTCGGGGAGAGGGGCAGCCCCGTCGGGGAGAGAGGCAAGCCCGTGGGGGAGAGGCTTCCCCGCCGTGTGGATGGATGGACGAAATCAGGGTTGATGAAGGTGAACCCTTGGAATTCGCTCTGATCAATGCTCGCCAGGACCAGCTGGTCAGGGGGCGTCAGCGCAGGTGGTGCCCGTGTGAAAAACTTGTCAAAGTTTTCGCCACTCCGGCCACACTAGAGAGAGAGAGGGAGGGAGGGAGGGAGGGAGGGAGAGAGAGAGAGAGAGAGAGAGAGAGAGAGAAAGCAGGGGGTGGGAGGTAAGAAAAGGATAAGGGAAAACACAGGGAGAAAGAAATAGGAAAATGGAAAATAGAAAAGGAAGAAGAGTTATCACTCAGACTGTCTTTCCAACACCAGCCCCCTCTCTTTGTTTGTTTGTTTTTGCTGGTATTATTTTTTTAGTTTCATTTGCCGATGTTTTAAATAATGATGTTCCAGGGGCCATAATCCTAGACAAACCTATATGGCACATAGCAGTCAGCAGACCTTGCTTCTTAAGGAACATTTGTAACCGTGGTTCCCATGTAACCCAAGGGTTCTTGCACAACTCCCAGAAATCCTGGCCAGCACACCAGTTGGTGAAGGCTTCTGGGAGTTTTAGTCCAAGAAGAAACAGGGACCCAAGGTTTGGAACCAGGTATTTACAGGATGACACTGTTGATGATATGTGGAACAAAGATCAAGCAAAACATTTCTGAAATTAAAAGCCAAGCACTAATACTGGATTTGTATTTTTTTTTAAAAAAGAGAGATTTTCTATTGATTCTTAAGAAAAAATGGAAATAGGGAAAAAAACTGTAAACATTAACATTTCATGTAAATTTGAATTTCTTTTTTTAAAAAATCAAAAAAATCTTATTTTTATATCTACACTTTGGGGTATGGTGAAAGAGTTAAGGACTCATCAGTAATTGATTTTTCCATGTTGCCCCAGAAGAGTAGATCTACCCATGTTTTGATTCAATATGAAAAGTGGCAGTCAAGGTATGACAAATTTAAAGGAACTCTTGATGAGATGGCAGACTGTTGGGTGACAGCCAAGGTTTAAAATGATGAACTAAATATGGCATCGGAGTAAATATTGACCAATGTGGCGCCAAATGAGAAGGGGTGGGAAAAACAGGGGAGGGAACTGTAGATTTCTTCCATGTGCCCCTCTTGAGAAGGGTTGTGTGAACAAACATGCGTGCACTGAAGAGTCTTAGATATGAATGGACAAATGTATGTGCCAGCTGAGAGTTATATGGCAGAAAACTAAACTGTATGTGTCACGATCCTGGGTAACAAGGTACAAGTGTGTGTACCAAGACCAGCTTGTGCTTTAGTGAACAATTTGATGTCAGTGCCACAAACTGAAATAGAGGAGTAGCAACATGCATACGCAAGAACTGTGTAGCATCCTAGGAGCCCAGCAACACACATGAGTGCAAAGAAGGTGGCATGAGTGGTACAGTACAGTACAGGCATTTAATCACCGTGGCACAGTGGTTAAATGCCTGTACTGCAGGTAAAACTGTGCTCATGAGCTGGGGTTCAATCAAGGTTCACTCAGCCTTCCATCCTTCCGAGGTCGGTAAAATGAGTACCCAGCTTGCAGGGGGGGGCAGCAATGTGTAGCCTGCATACTGTAATTAAACTGAAAACCGCCCAGAGACTACTTGAAGTGGTATGGGGTGGTATATAAGCAGAACACTTTGCTTTTTGCTTTTGCTTTTCATCGCTGAATATGCCAGAGTTCATTTAAGGCCTGAAAGCTACTCACCGGCCTGGGGACAAAAGGCGGTGGGATTTCTAGCTGTTCCAATCTCTCCCAGTCCATCCAGCGGAAAAAGCTGTGCTCCCGAATATCCCGCTCCCCCTCTGGCCCCGAGCCCAAGCGCTTCATCGGATGCTTGGTTAAGAACTAGGGAAAGACAAGGAGTTGGCTTCAGTGGGATCCAGAAGGGATTCAGAACTGCTGGGTAGCTCAGTGGTTTCAGCTTCTGGCAATTCTCCGCTGTGCCTCCTTCACATGGGCGGAACTCAACTATCCATAGGGTCCCTTCTGGCTCTGTTGTTCAAAGATTACCATCCAAGGCTTACAGTTTCACAGGGGATCCAAAAGACTCCACATGTGCTAAGATGATGGCAATGGGAGGTAGAGACAGACCTCTAGGGGAGGACAGGGAAAACTGCTTAACTCCGTCTGGCCTGGCTGATCGTCCTTTGCAAAGGCTTACTCCAGCCATATTTGTTATCATCTGGGTTTGGGTCTAGTAGGGGAAAGCTTGTGAAAAATATTCAGTTGAAGGCTTTTTCGGGGAATAGTCAGCTTCTGTTGGGAAGAGGTAAGCAGCTGCCCCCACCCCCAGTAACCGATTCTTCCCGTGAAAATCCTGTTTCCACCACTGTTTTAACTTGTCCCCAGGACATTTGGCCCAGGGCGCACAGCAATCTGGGGGTGCCTGGAGGGGGAGCAGGAGGAGGAAGTCATGCACCATCCCGCCTGCAGTCCTCCTTTCGCCCCACTAAGGCTTGGTGATCCTTAGCTGGGGGGAAAAGGAGGAGAGGGAAGCAGGCAAAGCAGCACCTCCATCAACTGCTCCCCCGTCCTCCCCACCCCCACTAAAGCTTGGCAATCGTTAGCCCAGGGAAAAGAGGAGAGGGAAGCATGCGACAGAGATGCTGCTTGGGAAAAAAAAATCCCATTGCCAGCTTCCCTCTCCTCCTTTCCCCGGGCTAACGATTGCCAAGCCTTAGCCAGGGGAAAGGAGGAGGGGGAAGCATGCTACGGAGGTGAAGCTTGGGAAAAGGAATTCCCTCCCTGGTGCTATCCACACTCTGTGTGGTTTGCACAGGAGAGCCTTAACTGGAAAGGAGACCCACAAAGAGGGCATGAGAAGGAGAGACCCTTCTTCCCCTCCCCCACTGTTCCCACAGGATCTGGCCCCTCTTGCTGAGTGGGTGAGACGTGGTTGGGGGGGGGAGTAAAAACTGACTTTCTCCTTGGGCACTCCAAACTCTAGCTACGCCACTGGTTTCCACTAGGAAGACCGTGTTTCTTGCCAACCTCTAGTTAAAACCTACCATGAAGCCACAGGATATGTGAAATGAAGGTTTTCTCTGGTGCAAGACTCACCCCCTTGCAGATAGAGACAGCTTCTCGGGAAAGAGATTTGGGGTACGACACGGTATGCTCCATAATGGACTGGAAGAGTTCGTCTTCGTCTTCTCCATCAAATGGTGGCTGCAGACCAGGAGAAAAGCCAAACCAAACGAGATGGGGTCAGTTCTTTTCAGAAAGGACTCACCATGGATAGGAGACTGAATGCATGCAGTGTGTTTTGCCTCTTTGGTCTTGAGGAGGAACACACAGTAACGAGCTACTTTAAAACCATTTCAGGTACCATGCAGATTTTTGGGATTTGTGCAAAGGAGGAACATACGACCTCCCCAAAAGCGATGCACAACTGCATGCAGATCCCTATAAACAAGAAATACCCATGCCTCCAGGGCTTTATAGGAAGGGGTGGAAAACTATACACCTCTCCCAATGCAACTCTCAAAGTTCACAAGACTGTGGAAGTGTGGGAAATAGCATGCTATTCACCTCATTTCACACTCTCTTCAAAGCATCACGCGAATGGCATTTTTCCCTAACTTGCAAAGTGATCTTAAGTATGCTTTGCCACTAAATTCAGTGGGACTTATTCCTAAGGGTTACTCTCCTCTAGTGCCACATACTCAGAAGTCCTCCCTCAGTGTTTTGGACTTCCATAAACCCCAGCCAACGAAGCCAATGGTTGGACTTTATAGGAATTATAATCTAAAACATTTGGACATCACCAGGTTGACTATCCCACTCTTCTAGGATCCACCTCCAACACAGGAGGTTCTTTAGCCTTGAGATCCATTAGAAACTACCCTGAGCCCCACCCCACCCCAAGTCCAATCCAGTCTGCTCTTATAAGATCCTTTCTTCATAGAATCCAGTATTGTCAGCAGCACCCTCTCACAACAGCCAGCGGGATCAACCTGTCTCCGAGATCCAGGACAGCCCAACTCCCCCCCCCAAATATTTTGGGCACAACCATGTGCACAAACCCAAATGTGCACACAATTTCACAAACATCACGTTCGTACCTGTGCTAAGATTCTTCTCTTCTAAACATTCTTTCAAGGTAGCCTCGTATTCCGCTATGTAAACATGGAGCTCTCCCAAGATTTACCTATCATTAAGGTATGTTTCACAAATATCTCATGTTTACTGATTCTTAACTTACTATGAGGCATCAAGCCAGAATCTTTCAGAGCTTGGAAAAGTATTTTTAGGGGTGAGGAGAAGGCTACAGCTCAAATATGCTGTACAGGTGGGTTGTTTGTTTTGTTTTGTTTTTTTAAATGGTTTTTTGGTGGGTGGGTGTGGAAACAAAGCACTTTTTCTAAGTGGCACTTCCCTTAACGCTTCAAAGATATCACTTGAGTTGGTTAATTGCCGCCCCCCTCAAAGCATACCTACCTGTCCAGCTAACATTTCATACAACAGGACACCAAATGACCACCAATCCACTGACTTCCCATACGGCTGATAGGCAATAATCTAAAGCAAAAAAGAAACAGGGGTTCCACTCTCTTCTGACTTTTTAAAGTCCTACTTTCTGACCCAAACAAAGTATCTTCCACAACTGAAAATTAAAGCTGTAAGCAGTATAATCAATTGCAAAAGACGAAAACAAAGTCATATAAAAAAATGAAAAGTCTGAAAGAGGCACTAAGAGGGTTCAACAGGTTGTAGCTTGCTCCCAAATACAATGGTCCTCGGCATTGTCTAAAAACTAGGACAGAAGATAAAAGGGAAGTTTCTCCGGGAAGCAGATTACACAAAATCTCTATTTCACTCTCCATACTTCCAGTGGAGAATACAGAATATGGAAACTCTCCCACAAAAGTCAGCATGGCCACCAGCCGCATTCTTAGGGGATTCTGAGAGCCTTTTCACACGACCCCTAAGATCCGCTGGCCACTTAAATTCGGACCAGAGATCTTGGGGGCTTGTCGCTGTTCCTGTGTTCCCACCCCCTCCGCATTCCTGGCTGCTGGCTGCGTGAGGGGAGGGAGAAAAAAAAGGAAGAAAAGAATGCGGGCTCACCTCCGTTCTGCCATCTCGCTCTTGCCCCCGCAGCATTCCATTCTCTTAAGTAGCTCTTAAAGGGGCGGGGGGCCAAAAAACAACAAACAGAAGCGAGGAGAGCCCGGCACTCTTAAGTTATATCCGCATCAGGAATTCTTCAGCCCTGGAGAGCAGGTACTTGAAAAGTGTGCTGGGACACGCTTAGGTGGGCGTGGTCGCACTTAATTTTCTGTAAACTCCGGAGCTGGTGGGGAAACAATTTTAAGCTCCGGAGCTGGGAGCCATTTGCCGCGGAGTTTAGGGGTCGTGTGAAAAGGCTCTGGGAGGTACAGCCATCCCCAATGGCATTTTTCAGTGTCTGGGGGAAACACATGAAACAGAGCCTCTGATGGCAACCAAGGGATTTCATGAAAAAGGTGTTCTGAAAACTCATGTTCATGACCATTTAGGTCTAGACCAGAGGTCTTTGGCCCTCTGGATGTGTTTTGGACCACAACTCCCACAGTCCTTTATCGTTGGCAATATAAGCCTGGGATTCTGGGCGTTGCGGTCCAAAACATCTGGAGGGCCAAAGGTTCCCTACCCCTGGTCTAGAAGCTAGTGTACATAAAAGCTACAGCTGGAGTTACATGCTCCTCTCAACAGTTGGCTGCTCCCGTCTGGAACAGCACATTGGCATTTCCAAGGGGTACCCCAGGTACAGAGCAAAGCAGTAATCCAGTGAACTGGAATCCAGGCTTCTTGGAGGCACTTGGAAAATAATGGGGTCAAGTGGATATCTATACACACATTTAAACTAGACACGGTGGAGAAATTGCCTGTTCAGATTGTGAGCTGGTTTGGTGGGGGGGGGAAGGAGCCCCCATGAAGTAAAGCTGCAAAGGGGGCAGAGTTCAGCTTCTTTGGTCAACCAGATGCCTATTTTCCTGAAAAAGCTGAGAACCAAAAAATAAATAAAGCAGATTTGGCTGTCATTGACCCCTATAATCAGAAGCCCAGTGTAGAATGCAGGATTTGAAACCAGGACTCTGGGGCACCTAGAGGAAAGAAACTTAAGCATTCAACTAAATGTGGCCTGGTAGGGGAAGCACATCTGATCTCGCCTGATTTTGGAAGCTAAGCAGGGTCAGCTCTGATTAGTACTTGGATGGGAGACCACCAGGGAATACCAGATGCTGTAGGTGCCTGGAGTAGGACCTGGCAAACCACTCCAGTATTCCTGCCAAGAAAATTCCATGGACGTGGGGTCACGGAGAGTTGGTCACAAATGTAACGACACAACAAACACACAAGGGAGTGAAATCAGATTAGAAGGAACCTGGGTTTCTAAAGGGAGTAGGCAGTCTGTTGCCAAACGTGAGACAGAAAGAAGAGTTTGTACCTCTGGGGCAATGTAATCAGGTGTCCCACAAAAGGTACGAGTGGTGATACCAGGAAAAATGTTTTCTTTGCACATTCCGAAGTCAGTAATCTTAATGTGACCGTCAGCATCCAACATGACATTATCCAGTTTCAAATCCCTGGGCAGGAAAGACAAGACAAGCAATCAGAATGCAATTCTCTCAGCAGAGGGCGCCAGAGGACGCCCCAATCAATGCCTCTCCCGAGGACACTCTGGACCTGCCCATTAAATGTTCATCGGATTCGAATTATAAGAGAAATTAAAATATCAAAGGCTAGAAGGTTACAGGGGATGGAGAAAACTGATTCCCTGCATTGCTAGAAAAAACAGTGGAGTGGGATTTTCTATGCAGGTAGCCAGGAAAGGGTGGGATTAAGCCATCTAAATGTCTGGTTTGGAAAAGCATGTTTCTGGAAGAGCAGTTATGGACTCACCTGTAGATAATTCCCTTGTTATGCAAAAAGAACAGGCCAATTGCAATTTCTGCAGCATAAAACCTGTAACGGATTAAAGGAAAAATGTGAGGGTTTGTGTCCAGTGGATGGGGAAGAAAGTGCTATAAATCTCAGTAGTAATAATAGCACCATCAGAGGAGTCTATGGCTGATGTAATGTCTGCTGTTCACACTATTTAAGACACAGGGTGTTGGTTGGGTCTGTGGCCGTAAATAAAGATTGTATTGTATTAACACAGGGAGCCAAGACATTGCAGGATCTGAGATCTTCACACATTATTTTTGCACACACCAGATTCTAATACTCACTTTAGAAATAGTATTTATGAAATTTTAATGTGAATAGTAACAGGAACACACTCCGTTTGGGTAGAAGGCATAAGAAAGGTGCATGTAGACTGCCTTCCTGGTTCTATGTCTAGATTATGTTTTTCAATCCTTCAGCTGGCACGAGCATTAGTGCTCAGGTACAAGTGGTACCTCAACTTACGAATTTAATCCATTCCGAATGCATGCTCTTAAGTCGAACTACTCTTAAGTCAGAGTACCTATCTAAAAAATTGAAAAAATAAGTTAAAAATCAAAAAAATGAAAGAAAAATATTTGTAAGTTGAGCAGACCATATCTAAAATTTGTTAAGACGGCAGTTAAAACGCCAACAGTTTTCTACTCTTAAGTCGAATGGCTCTTAGGTTGAGCTGCTCTTAAGTCATGGTGCCACTGTACTTTATTAGCACTTGTCTTGAGTGCTCAAGTATTAACAGTCCACAGTATCACAAGCAATAACGCCGGTGAGCTTAGGGGTTTCCAATTTAATTTTGTCTGTGGCATTAACAAACGAAAAACAAAGTTAGGTCCCACCCTGAATCTTTGCAATTTGCCATACAGAAGGCAACAATTTTGGTGAGAGGAGGCTGGAAATGTCCAGTAAGGATCTAATCTACTGTAGGGCACCATCCCAGCAGCGGACAGGGTCTTCCATTTTTCGCTCCCTGCTCTCTCTTTACACCACTTGCCCTATTTATTTATTTCTGCCCATCAGGCAGCCAGAGGACAACCAGTTCACTCTGGGCAAAAGTCTAAACTGGTAGCTCACAGAGGGCTTTCGAAAGACAGCTGGTGGTGGCATGAGATTAGGCCAAAGGCATAGTCTGGCCACCATGGGATGGAGAGAGAGTGGAGGCACAGATAAATGGGATGAACAGACTTCTCCGAAATGTTCATCGAGGAGAGATTCTGTGTGCCGAGATGATCTGGATGTCCCAAAGGTTGCCTTGAATCTAGCTTTGAGTCTCATGAGTAGCATTGCCAGTAACTATCATTCATCCTAATATGCCTCAGGGTTTGGGGCAAGAGGTCAAGGCCCTTGGAGAAAGGACAGAATAAAAATGTGTGTCTGACTGTCTTTTGATTTGGACTGACCTTTAATAATAATAATAATAATAATAATAATAATAATAATAATAATAATAATAATAATAATAATAATAATAATAATAATAATAATAATAATAA
>JAHTLZ010000127.1:4941426-4953913 GCA_023846285.1 Phrynocephalus versicolor | reverse complement strand
ATAGATAGATAGATAGATAGATAGATAGATAGATAGATAGATAGATATGGAGCCATCCAGGCAAACAGATAAAACCCCAAAAAGACACCAAGACGCAAGGGAAAGAGAGAGCAAATGAGCAACTGATGGTCCAATAAATTGCCCATTATTCTCCTCCATCTGTACATCTCCTCCATCTGGGCTTCACCTTACCAGCCATCCACAGGGCCCTTGAAGAGCTCGGAGACCCCAAAGGACATGGCTCCCATGAAATCGTTGCGGGTGGTCCGGTCCCAGTCCCATACCTCAATGGAGAGACGGCGCTCCAAGTCACCTGGCTGCAAGTTGCTGGTACAGGGATAAAGGGGAGATTCGTATTTTTTTTTAAAAAAAAGCAACACCCAATAGTGACATCCTTGCCCAGCCTCGTCCTGAAAGACACATCCACACACTTACAAAATGAAGGTTTCATTCCACACTGGATTGAGGGTAGACCTGACCGTCCGGGTCTTTTGCTTTGTGACGTTCTTGGGGTCAGGGATCAGCTTGAGTTTCACATAGGGATCCGAAAGGCCATTGGGATCCATAGGGATCAGGTTAAGAGCCTCACCAACTGAGAAGGAAAGAGGAGGAGGCAGGGAGGGAGGGAGGGAAGACAATAGTGTTAGCCGAGTTAGTACCAGAGGAGAGAGCCTGAGTAGGCAGGAGACAGACCTCCTGTGGGTTCGAGGAAGGGGTTGAGGGAGACGAAAGTGGTCGTGGCAGCAACTGTTCCCCCCCTCCCCCCCTCATGTGTGGGAGAAATGCAAGGGAGCTAGTAGAGGAGCAGGCGAGGAAACCCCCTTTTTGTCAAGCAAACGGCTGTTTTTATTCTTGCCACCTACAGTCCATGCTGGGTTCGAGAACCACAGAGAAACGAGTGCGAAAACAAGCCAGGGAAGGTGTGAAAAAACAGAGGCGGGAGGGATGTCAAGTTCTGCAGCTTGGAATAGAACCCAGGCGTCCTGGCTCCGGGCCTCCACCCGCTCCATCAATCCCACACGTCAACCCGAGCCAGATCCAGGCCTCCTGTTCTCTTGTTATTTGCTCACTGATTCCATTTCGCAAGATTTCCTTTTCCCTCCTCAAAGGAGACCCGGGGGAGCCTCCAAGATTCACCCCACCACCACCAGGGTGGGTTATTTTTGATTAACCAGAAGGGAAAAGAAGGGGTTCCATCGGGATATTCAAAAGAATCACATTAGACACAAGGGAATACTGTACTAAGATCCTAATAACTCAGGGTGTTCCTGCACTGGACACTTACTCTGCAGTTTCCATTGGATTTGGCATAGGCGTAATCAAATTAAAAACCAGCAACTACACAATACACAGGGAGACCCAGTGGCTTTCTACTTTACAGTAGTAGGAAAAGGTTGGTTTAATTTTGCTCTGCTCTGACATCACTCGTGATTGCCTCATCAAATGCAAAGAGGCACTTACGAAGGTGTGAGCTCCCCTGAACCGAGTATCTTTTGTCTCGAAACATTATTGGTGTGTTTTTAAAAGACGTGAAAGCCTGTGCTGAAATGAATTATCACTAAGCCATGGAGGGAGGGGGAGGCGGTGGAATTGTATATTTGAAAAAAGATGGAAATTGCCAATTAACACCTTGTCAGACCAATGGTGCCGGTGATTAGTCCACAACTAGAGTTAAAATAAATGTGTTTCTGTCTTTCATGAAAAACACGTCATAGTAGTCTGAATGACTTTGAAACATCCATGAAAACAGGGAGGGACCTTGATATTTCTCATATGCATATTTAACCACTCACAGAAAGAAAATAGGGATTTTTTTAAAAAAAAATCAGAATTCCCATTGTATTCAATGAAACCTACTCATGAGGAAACAGGTTCTGAACTGCAGCCTATAATACACACAGAGGGCCAGGGGAGCTACAATCTTTCAGATGCTATTGGAGCCCAGTCTCCATCTTCATTATTCATCGGGGATGCTGGGTAGGGCTGATGGGGAGATTTTGGGGGGGGGGAGGGTTCCATTTAAATAAAAATCTGAAAACTATGATTTTGCCATGACTGTAGTAGATCATAAGTATCTGTCTGCCCCCCCCCTTCATACAGATACTTATGATCTGCTACAGTCATGGCAAAATCATAGTTTTCAGATTTCTACTTAAATCCCATGAACGAAGAGAAGTAATCGAGTGAAGACACCTGCATTCTCCTCACCTCATAAACTGGATTGTAAACAAAAGACAGCAACCAGCGATAGGAAATCAAAGGAAGTGTTTCCCTCTTAGCTGCCACAAGGCCTGGGCAAATGGGACCATCATAATTCACTAGCTAAAAGGCAGAGGTGGTGGAGAGAGACTCCTTTGTTTTTCCTAGAGAGGGCATCCTGGTGTTGGGGGGCCAGCACAGAAAAGGCCCTGCTCTTGAATGCCTTCGGCCCTGCCTCTAACATGGAAGCACAGTTCTGCCATTAAAAATGGCAGAACAGCTATATTCCTATTACTTTCCCTCATCCGAATCCCAGGACAGGACATAAATCCCCTTACCAGTCACACGGATTTCATCACTCCCAAACGTCTCTATTTGGAGTTTCAGACGTCCCCGGCGTTCTGTGTGGTCCACACCACACAGACTGGGCACACAATGGACACAGCGCTTGTGTACATTCATCTCACAACCTGCAGGGGGTGACAGATATTAGGTAGGTTAGGAGGACCAGTTAACTCTCCGTAGCAGCAGGGTTCTGTATTAGGTGTACAGCATTTTGCCTATTAATTCATTGAATTTAACATTTTTAAAAATTCTCATTTACTAAAACTATGCCCTCAAAGAACCTTTTAGAGCCCACGTGGCCAAACTGTGATTCAAAACCCACTCATTTTTTGCCAAGTGCTGATACAGCAATTTAACTTTGAATATAGGTGGCTGTGAAGGGGCAATGTCGGGTGCCCACAGAAAGGGCTCCTAGTGCCACCTTTGGCACCTGTGCCATAGGTTCGCCAAAACTGACCTAGGATATGATATTCCACATTTGAAGAAGCACCCCTGTTCCCTTGTTATTGTTACATGCCATCTCCAACTCATGGCAATCTTAATATATGAGAGCTCTCCAGAACAATTGCGCCTCAGCAGCATGCTGCTCAGCTCTTGCAAATTTGAATTATGTGGCTTCCTTTACAGAACCAAACTATCTCAAATTTAGTCTTCTTTTTCTGCTACCTTTTTCTACCTTTCCCAACATTATTGTCTTTTTCCAAAGAAACTTGCCTTCTCATGATATGTCCAAAATAGAACAGCCTTTTTCACATTTTTGCCTATGGAGATAGTTCAGATTTAATTTGATCCTGGAACCTCTTGTTTGTCTTTCTGGCAATCTAGGGTATACACAAATCTCTGCTCCAGCAAAAACACTTCAAATGAATCACTTTATTCCTGTCAGCTTTCTTTATTCTCCAGCTTTCACACCATGACATGGTGATCAAGAATATGAATGATTTTGATCTCCAGTAAAATATCTTTACATTGTTGGGATTTGTACTTGCAACCTTGCATGACCAGGAGGGACTTTTGTTTATCTAGCCAGCACTAATCAATTGTCTGTACTACCACAAAGCGCAGGTTTTTACCAACTTGTAATGCTGTGGATTAGGAGACACAACTCATTTAAACTGAATTGAGGCCATGCTGCATAATATATCCACTGCTTTCTCAACCTGCTTCATAAGGCTAATTGACATTTATGGGGCAAGTCTCCTTGGAGCTGAAAAAGATGCATACGCACCACCGCAGCCACTCGGGCCCAACAGACATGGAAGAAAACCTTGTAAACCTTTCTGCAAGTCAGGGTACCCCTGATTTGTTTGACTACAATTCCCATCACCCACATTGACCATAGTGGTAAAACTATGTGGGCTCAAGGCAATGGGTGTCAGGGTATGCTATCCCTGCTACTTCTAATGTTTGACAATACCAACAAATTAATTTTTAAGCCCAATATTCATTGCTGCGAATAGGAGCGGGTGATATTTATTTATTTATTTATTTTTATACCACCTGTCTTCCGAAGGAACTCCAGGCAGTTAACAATAGCAGTCAAGGGACAATTAAACACAACAACATATATATAATGAATTGACTCTACTAGAACTGATAAACAAAACAAAACAAAACAAAACAAAACAAAATATCCTCTTTAGAGTGACTGTAAGCAATGAATTTCTAGATTACTAAAACCTAAATAAAGCTTTACAAACTATTCTAGAAAGATAGTCCATTACCGTAGTCATTTTTCATGGTACCACAGGGTCCTTTTACTACAGAAGGCAAGACAACACCTGGGAGGGCGAGGAGAGGTTACTTACAAGTGCATTTCATCCCCTGGTGAACCAGGCCATAGAGGAGCGAGCCACAGTGATCACAGAAGGTTGGGCTGCTGTAGCTGTGGATTTTGAACTTATGCTTATTCCGGGGATCCTGTAAAAGTGGGAAATCCACAGAAGTACATCAACAATGAAGACGGGGCCTTTTGTATTATCACCAGCTATCATACGGATCCTTCCTTATTTTCATTCCAATAGTTATAATTTTGTAATGGAAATCTAAAGGCCAGACTTGAAAATATACTTAACTAAATCGTTTTTTTGTTTTTGAAGCCAAGCTGCTTTAAGAGATTAAAGAAACAACACTCTCTACTTCTTTTAATCAAATGCAGTCCACATTGGGGAGTTTGGCGGGCCATTTGTAATTAGTCCACTGGGAACGAGCAGGATTTTATTTGCATGTCTGGCATTTCAGGCGCATAACTATGAATGCTTGGTAAGCAAGGAAGGACAGCGTTGGAATATGAAGAGGGCATGCGTGTCTGCCTCTCATCTCACCCTTAGAAACTCTGGCCGGCATTTTAGACAGTGGCTTACCATTCCCTTCTTCTGGGGATGCCCTGGGGCTGTGGAACTTGTCCAAGGCCACACTGTCTGGCTGTTCATGCAGGAGGCTCAGTGGGGAATTAAATTCCATCCCAAACTCTTGTTCCGTAGATACACCCCACTATGCTAGCCAGACACCTTCCAACATATCCAGCCAGCATTTGTTACCAAGGGCCAAATTATACATGCTTATTTTAAAAAGCCTATAGTGTATCTTTTGAAAAGAACAATATAAGGAGAAGCTAAAAGTTAAAGGCTCCCCTTGCACATGTGTGCTAGTTGTGTCCTACTGTAGGGGTGGTGCTCATCTCCATTTTCAAGCCAAAGAGCCAGTGTTGTGCAAGTCCGTGGCCATGAGGCCAGCATGGCTGAGTGTACTTCTGCGCATGGAACACTGTTTACCTTCCCACTTTTTACAGCGGTACCGTTTATCTACTTGCATTGACATGCTTTCTATCTGCTAGGTTGGCAGGAGCTGGGGTTAAGCAGCGGGAGCTCGCTCCGCTGCGTGGCACCCGGGATTTGAACCGCTGAGCTGCTGACTTTGCAGCCAACAGTTTCAGCACTCTAGCCCAATGAGCCACCACACCCCTGAGCAGCTACTGGTGACCAAATCTAGCTCATTGTGTGTTGCAAGGTTTCTTAACCCTTCGCCTGCCTCCACCTCAAAAAGGACAGTAGAGGTTCTTGCAGTTGCCCAATTCCAGAGAAAGGCGTCCTTCCAAAGTAAGGGTGAAGAGGCCACGCCTGGACGGTAGCAGAGGGAGAAGGATGCTCTTGCCTCTCCTGTAATACCGGTCAAGTCCTGAGTGATATATTTAGCATCAGCATGCAAGGGGTAGCGGTCTATGAATATGGTGCTCCATGAATATTTCACAAATGCATATAGAGATCTGCCCGGAGAAACATATGTTTCTATCCACATGGGAGCCTTAAAAACATCAACAACAGGTACACAAACAAGGATACAGAAACTTGAAATTTCTGGAGCGAACCAACAAAACAGACCAAAGCATAGGTAAGCAATCTCTCTTCTCCCCTAGGATCCCAGGCAGCCAAGGTGGTGGGTTAGTGGCCACATTCCTACACAGGTACACATTAATCTCTTTACCCAAACACAAAACTCTCGTAGTTTAAGAACCCTAAGTGGGATCTTAAAGGGCTTAAGGAAGATTAAGTGCAGCCAATTTTTACCAGGGGCAAGAAAGACTTTTTACTTTGACCCACTCCAACTATTTGGTGAGATCCCAGGCTCTCGGGGTTGAGAGCAAGGTTAACTTGCCCCACAACTCCAAGCCATACTGTGGGGTCATTGCTAAAAATTGTGTTTGCATATAAAATGGTAGAGATTCTGAACCTCCCTGCATTAGGGTGCCAAGAATTTCCCATTCAAGACACACCTTCCTCAGTCTGCAGCGCAGTTGACTTGTGCATCTTTCCACTAGGGAGTACAGTGGTCCCCTGCCCATTTGCGGTTCATATACTGCGCTCCCATAATATCGCAGGACCACTGAATATGAAAAAAGGCCCCCTGGGGGAAAGGCCTGGGGTAAGGGGGGGGAGGGCCTTTCGGAGGCCTCACAAATGATTTCCGGTTCGCAGGGAGGCCCTTTGGGGGCTTCCAAAAGACCCGGAAAGGCCCTCGCAGGCCCATTCGGGGTAGTGCCAGGCTGGGGGTAAGTACAAGAGCCCCCAGCTAGGCGCCCCAGACCCAACCCGACCTGCATCCACATATTGCGGATTTTCAATTATCGCAGGTCGGGTTGGGTCCCTAACCCCCGCGATAGGTGTGTGTGGGGGGTCCGCTGTATATGAGTAATAGACGTGCAGGTGCATTACGAACGTGGCTGCCTGTGATTTTGTACGACACGGGCTTCCGCCTATGCCTCTGAGACCACGTCCAGAAAGGGCTATGTCAACATTTGCCACAGAAAGAGCAAAGTAGAGGCAGCGGGTCCTACTCTCTGTATTCCGCTCCTTTCTAGGCCAAGGACAACAGAAATGGGACAGTGTCAGCTGCAGGAAAACATTTGCGTCTTCTGCCAGCTGTATAAATAGCAAAGAAACCGGGACGCTCACCTGGAGTGGCAGAGGAGAGGCCTAAAAATCCTGGTTCTTACCCGAGCCCTCCCTGCTACGGTCTGCCCAGGCGAATCTCACTTGCCTCCCTGAAAAGCCCAGGAGGAAAGCTGCAGCAAATGTGAATGTCACTTACATCGGTCTGGGGCCCTTTCCCAGCTCCAGGGCACTCGAAAGTGACAAATTCGTGGCATCTCTTGTGGACAACAAAACTGCACACTGAGAAAGGGAACAGAGAAGGAGAGAACGGGTTATGGGACAGAAGTTTTGGGGAGAGCGAGAGCAAATTGAGCCATAGAAAGGGCAGGCGAAGATGGGGAAAATGGAGATAAAAGTCGGGGGGGGGCAGAATTGGAAAATGAAATGTGTTCTTTTCTACCCGAGGGAGCCCCCTGTCAGGAATATACACTTCCTAGAATATTTACAAGAATTGAAGCTGATGCTTTAATCCGGTGGTTCTCAACCTGTGGGTACCCAGATGTTCCTGGACTGCAACTCCCAGAAGTCTTCATCACTAGCTGAGCTGGCCAGGATCTCTGGGAGTTGCAGTCAAGGAACATCTGGGGACCCACCGGTTGAGAACCACTGCCTTAATCCATTGTTCTGTCCAGTACAATCCTGCTAACTGGCAGTAGCTCTCCTAAGGTCCTTCTAAACCTGCCACAGGATAGTTTTGTAAAACCTGGAGGTACAAGGAACATGGATTTAGTTCTCACCTATGGGTTTTCCTTCCAACGATATAACCCTGTGCTTCCTGCCAAATGTTCTGGTGAAAAGATCACCCCTAGGTTTCTGGCATTCAGTGTCACTACATTTAATCAAAACTCCTTCGTTCCAATGAACTTGCCCACAAGCCTTTATGGTCATGGCTATGCAGGTGAGAAGGAGCCACCCTTTTACACCTAAACAAGGATGCTCTGGTCTGAATAAAAGGCACTGGTGGGGTGGGGTTGTATGAGTGTAGACGGGTAGGGTGAATACCATTACATCCTCAATTATAAGAAGACGCAAACACAAACATATTCACAAAGGGAGATCAATTTGTCACAGGTTAGGGAGGTATATTGCCTTGGCAGAGAGCAATGGACCAAGCTTTGCAATGCATACCAAGAAGGATCCGTCTCAGGACTGCATTACTTGGACGGATAAAACGTTGGGCAAAGAGCCAGACCTCCAGCAAGCAGCATATAGAAGATGATGGGCCACGAGCCAGCCACGGAAGATGTGAATTCTTGAAGGCCCTGTGTGTGTATTTTTTCTTCAGGTTGGTGCTTGCACAGAAAGTTGTTCCAAGGATTAGCAAACGCCTTTTACAAATCTGTGTCAACTGATCTCATGTGTAGAACCCTCCCAGGGGCATGTCATTCAGCTCAAGCCTCTGGGACATGCAGAGTGGGATTTTGGGAATGGGGTGGGTGTAGTGGGGACGGGAAGGCATGGAGGCTGGTTGTTCCTTTGAGAGTGCAGGTGCCGAGCCAGTGAGGGGGTGACTTTGCTCTCCCCTCCCTTTCCCCTCACACTCCCTCTCCTGCCTTCTGCATCTCCAGGCCTGAGATTTGGAAGATGGATCTCCATGGCAACAGGCGGGGGACAAATCCACAAGTACCCAGCTCGGCGGGGGGGGGGGGGCAGACCGGAGTCAGAGGAAGGGGGCAGGGAAGCCTTTTTTCTGGAGCCCACACAAAGAACTCAAACAAAACTGGAGTCCTGGCTTTTGGTCTCTCGCTCGAATCTAGGTCTTTCTGCCCACTTTCTGAGCTCACCTGAGGCTTTTTCTATGGTGCATTGTAGGCCACAACCTACCACCCGCTAGGCTCCCCTGTTTATTTCTCATCTCCACCCATCCACCACTCAAAGATGTTTCCCTGTGTATAACTAAATTTTAACAGGCATTTGATCTAGATGGCAATCATGTTCTTCTCCAAAGCTTCAACTGCTACTTCCTATCAGTGTTCAACATGCCAGAGAGCCTATCTCATTTTTTCTGACTGCTGTTTTCTCCCTATTGAGATGCGGTTAAACCCACAAGAACACAGCAAGTCCGTTTTATCCCCCCCCCCAAAAAAAGCTGTTACCCTGATCCATATCTCTTGCTCAGGCACTTTTGTAAGTATTTCCAGGTTCCCATGGCAATGACTCTCTCTCTCTCTCTCTCTCTCTCTCTCTTTCTCTCTCTCTGTGTGTGTGTGTGTATGCGTGTGATGTCCAGCTACATGAGACAAGTGGGGACTAACCAGTTAGAGGAAAAAATAGTTCTCTGGCTGCTTGGGCCCTCCTGGACAGGTTGAGTCAGTGATGCACAGTTGGAACAGCAGAAGATGAGATGGGACAGCAACTGATTGGCAGGTGTTGATGAAATTGGCAAGTGAGGGAGGGGTTGCTTAGCGATCTCTGTGGCAGGCTGAGTGTGGTTTCTTAGCAACCACCAGGTCTGGTCTGGACACGAGAGCTGAAGACGTGTTTTCCAGAATGCAATGCAAGGGGGGGGAGAGAGAGGAGACCTCAACCTACAAGCTGCCTGTTGATGCCGTGGGCTGTGTGCGAGTGCATGTGCACGCACGAACACACACACACACACACACACACACACACAGAGAGAGAGAGAGAGAGAGAGAGAGAGAGAGAGAATGTGAGTAATGGACCATGGAAGAAGGAAGGGAAGGAATCCTAACATTTATTAGGTACAGCCGGACAACATGATTGCAAAGAGCAAAAATCTTGCAGGTTCCCCTCCGGCTGTTATACTCCTGTATCACCTTGCCAATGTAAAATGTTCTTTACCATGGCAAGTGACCAAGGAGGAGATTCCATGGAGGGGAAAGTGCTGGAGAAGTGTCCACAGACACACACGTGACCCAAGAGTTATGTTTGGCAAAGTTCTGTTCTGCAGGTGCTTGAGGTTAGACATGAGTGAGTCAAAGAGAATACACAGTTTGCGTACACAGACGTGCAGGTGCATATCCAAGAGAAATGATGGGAAGGATGAGCAGGGAAGCACACGTGTTGAAAGGGGGAGAGAGGGAGAAGAATGGCACACGCCTTTGAAATTCTCACCCAGTGAGAGTGAGAGAGTATCCTTGAAAGCTATTTCAGTGCAAGTATGCCTGATAGAAATTGCCTAACTGGCAGCAACTCTAAACTGCATGTAATTGCTCCAAGCTCTTGACCTGTCTTCTCCTCTTTTTACCTTGCTGAATACAGGCAGGGAAAGTATAATCTTTCACTGAGAACTTTAGAGGGACCTTAAACCTTTCAGCTCCAGCAGTTGTTCTCCTGGGGCGTGGGGGGGGGGGGGGAGGAAGAACGCCCAGCTGATTCTCAGCAGCAACCCCATTGGGACAATGCATGTATTTTAACTCCCTTGTACAATAAAATGGGATTGTACTAGAGAGGCAGTCTACTGCAATGGATACGGTGTCAGGCTCAGATTCATGAGCTCTGATTTGAAATCCCTGCTTGGCCATGGAAAAAACACAGGTGGGGGAGGCATTGATTGATGTTTATTTTTAATTGTTATGTGATTGTTGCACACTGTCCGGAGTTCCTTCGGGAAGACGGGCAGTATCGAAATATATAAATAAATAAATAGTAAATAAATAGTTAAGATCACAGTGTGTGATCTACCTTAAATATCTCAGAAACCCTATTAGAATCACCATAACTTGACAACATATTCCACACCATAAGGAGATACAATGTGAATAGTTTTGAGCTAGAAAAAGCACTGGAGGAGAGGGTTAATTATGACCACCACTCTTCTGGTCTTTTGTGAAAGGTTGGAGGTTCCATAGTGCCAAGACCTGCAAGGCCTGAGTTCAAGTGTGAAATCAGGGATGACGCTGCCTATACCTGTTTGGTGATTTGGGGCCAGTCAATCTAGAGTACCTGACAGCTTTGTTATAAGGAAAGAGAGAGAATAGAGAGAGAGATGCTCGTAGAATATGAGGGCAGCTAAGATGCAATCTTTTTTGTCTGTGAAACAAATAAAAACTTCATGACAGAACTAAACATAAACTCTTTTTGAGTGCAGGGTGATCCTAAGAATTTGGGACTATAGTTGCCACACTCAGGTGCATGCAATAGCTCAGCTCGCTGGAAAATTCTGGGAGTGGTGGTTCAACCTATATATGTATGGATGCATATGTGCATAGCTCTACCAGACTAACACCTTGTTATAGGTTTGGACTTCCTTATTTTTTGTGCTGGCTGGCCCGAACCATGCAAAGCTGATACTCACTGCGATTGCAAAGAACTGAACAAAGATAAAGACTTGCATCTGAGGGCAAGAGAGAACATGATCAAGAGGCAGAGGAAAACCCTGCGGGCAACTGAAGCTCAGCGGGAGAAAAGTGCACTATGTCTGTGAAGATTCTCAGTCATCCAGGTGAATTTATCTGGAAGTTGAGTCATGGCTACTGGACTTCTTTTTGAGAGATAGAGACGTTTCGCTGCTCATCCAAACAGCTTCATCTGTCTGAATGCAGCTAGTGCGAGTTCTCCATCTTATAGTCAGTCAGCTTGACGTCTTGTCACCCTGATGTGAATTAGGCTCATAAGATGAACAATGGCCTGAATAGGCTCGTTAGGGAGACAATAGTATCCATAGCCTTAAGGTGAACAATGGCCTAAGGTGCTCCTGGTGCAATTGTGGGTTGGGTGGATATGTCAATATGTGAATTGGTTCCAATTGATGATGTGTCTCTTGGTTCCCTGAGAATAGCACCTTAGGCCATTGTTCACCTTAAGGCTATAAGCGGACGTTGTGCGTATCTACTGTAGAGAAAAACAGCCCTGGAAACATCCAAAATGTGAAAGGAAAAGCACACATCTCCAGACACGCAGTGGGAGATGTCTACAAGGAACTGTAGTTATTCGAGTATGGCTTTCTACTCCCTGCCACAGGATGTGGTGATGGCATCTGGCCTGGATGTGGTGGTGGCATCTGGCCTGAATGCCTTCAAAAGGGGATTGGACAGATTCCTGGAGGAAAAGTCCATCCCAGGTTACAAACCATGATGGAGATGTGTAATCTCCAGGCTTAAAACTGGGGTACTTCAAGGACCAGATGCAGGGGAGTGATATCAGGAGAGAGATATCTAGTCTTGTGTGCTCCCAGATGCATCTGGTGGGGCCGCTATGAGATACAGGAAGCTGGACTAGATGGGCCTTTGGCCTGATCCAATGGCTCTTCTTATGTTCTTATGTTGGCAATCACTGGAGGAAGCCAGCACAGGCAGGATCTTGCAGGTCTAAGGCTGTGACATGTGGCTAGTTTTACAAACATCTCTGTGTTGCATAGGAGACTGAGGATTAAAAACACGGAACAGGGGTGTGTGTGAGTGATCAAGACATATATCCCATGTAGCGTACCAAATGCCAAAGCATGTGTGTACTATCATGTATCTCCCCCATCCTGTTCCTTGTCTTCATTCTTTTTCTTCCAACGTGTGTGTGTGTGTGTGTGTGTGTGTGTGTGTGTGTGTGTGTGTGTG
>JAHTLZ010000127.1:4930343-4941416 GCA_023846285.1 Phrynocephalus versicolor | reverse complement strand
TGTGTGTGTGTGTGTGTGTGTGTGTGTGTGTGTGTGTGTGTGTGTGTTGATAGAAGCAGAGCAAGCAAGCTGGAAGCAACTGCAAATGAAAGGTAAATTTGAACTGAAGTGTCAGGCATAAGGTTCTGGAAAAGATAGAAGTGCACATAAGACTCAAACAAAATGAAAGAGAAATTTCACAGTCCTAAAATAGACGAAGGAATCTAGTTCACTGAAACAATAAAACCTGGCTCTGGGGCCGTGTGTGTGTGCGAACTGCCTGATTAAAAAGGGAATTGGGGAAATGAGAAGAAACACCCGCCCAGCACCACAAAGTCCAGTTCTCCATCCTTGGCTGGACAAGTACTAAATCTCTGGTACTCTGTTGCTTGGTGCGCTCTGCTGTGATCCACCACCACCTGCTCTTCTCTGGGAAAATAAAAACTCAGCATGGTGTCTCCCAAGCTTGCTCCAGGAGGTCAGAGCAGTTACTCCCAGTTCAAGTCCTATCAGTGCATTATATCAAACTAGGATTTTGGACCCCGATGTGCATAATGTTACAGAAACTTACAGTGAACCTCATTTGCCATTTCAATTTCTCTTCCCCTAGTATGGAGAGATAAGCTGCCTAGATGCCCTAAGCACATCCAATCTCGCCTGATTTCGGAAGCTAAGGCCCTGGTTAGTACTTGGATGGGAGACCACCAGGGAATACCAGGTGCTGTAGGCGCCTGGAGTAGGAACTGGCAAGCCACTCCAGTATTCCTGCCAAGAAAACTCCATGGACATGGAATCACGAAGAGTCAGTCACGACTGTAACGACACAACACAACACACACAGACAGTATGGAGAGATCTTTTGGGGGAGGGGTTCTTCCTTCAAATTTTGGCTTCAGCTAACTTGGAGACACTCACTACTCCTTCTTAACTCTAAGCAACAGATGTAGGGGGGTAAATCCCAATACTGGTGGAGGGCTGCGAAAGGTGGAAGCTGCCATGTTTTAAAAGGTATTCCACCCATCATTGTCCAGGCAGGCATGGCTTTTGAAGTATTAAAGCTGGGACTGGTCAGAGACCACTGTTGTGTATCCCATCATGTGTCCTATAGTAGCTTTATCAGAGCTAGTAGAGGTGGTTCTAGGTGTAGTACTGGAGACCTCACAACCTTTGATGCTGAAGAATTTGCGTGTTCACACTGTGGTAACCTCAAATAGCCAATTAGAGACTTTCCTTGACATCCTGTCAACCACAGGCTTATTCTAGCTTATCAAAATATTTGATGCAACTCATTCCTTAGAGCCATCTTTGTGACTGCCTGTATTGGAAGGCAACTATGGCAGTTTTCATTTAATCTAATTGTCAAGTTCAGATCATTTCCTGGTAAAGTTTGAACTTGCTCTGACTGTTCTTATATGCAAAAATGGGGAGTATTAAGATGGCCAACCTCTGGGGATTTATTGAATCTGAGGAATTCCTGAGGGATGTGAGGAATTTTCTACCTTGTAGACTACTAAGAGCTCTGTGGTGCAGTGGTTAAATGCCTGTACTGCAGGTAAAACTGTGCTGACGACCTGGGGTTTAAGCCCAGATAGCAGGCTCATGGCTGACTCAGTCTTCCATCCTTCCGAGGTCAGTAAAATGAGTACCCAGCTTGCTAAGGAGGCAATGTGTAGCCTGGGTTACTGTAATTAAAACTGTAAACCACCCAGAGACTACTTGAAATGGTATGGGGCGGTATATAAGCAGAACACTTTGCTTTTGCTTTTATTCTGAGGTCATGTTCTCACTACAAAAAGGTGAGCAAGAGGGATATGCCAACATTGTCACTTTCACACCTCTTCTCCTGTGTGGTACTGCTTACCCTGTTTCCCCGAAAATAAGACATCCCCCGAAAATAAGACCTACTTACAGTTATGCCTCTCGCTGAAAAATAAGGCATCCCCCCGAAAATAAGGCCTCCCCGATAATAGGATAACAATAAATGTGTTCCGTATTCTTCTTCATGGAAAAATGAGACATCCCCTGAAAATAAGACCTAGCACATCTTTGGGAGCAAAAATTAATATAAGACACTGTCTTATTTTCGGGGAAACACAGTAGTTGTCTCTCTGGAGCATGGGGAAAACAGCTATAAGCAATGAAACAAAGACAACCATGGCTTGACAGCAGAGAGCTCAAATCTTTTTTTTGGGGGGGAGGGGTCCTATCTATCACTGGGGAGAGCATATGATCATGCCGACCACATGGCTCTACTAACAGCAAAGAAAGCCTACTTCTCTGCTGTCGCTGCATCCTCCAGTAGAGCTATTCTAGGTAATGAAAGGGCTGTTGAGCTCAGACCCAGCCAATAAAACAGGAGAGCTCTCGGGAGCCTGCACTCACTAATATGCAAAGCATTTTGCAAACAAGGTCCCATGCACTCATTTACAGGTAACACCACTGCTGGGGCAAATCTGACATAGAGGTGTCCAAGGCATCATCCAGTAAGGCGCAAGGGAAGAGTTGCAGCTGCGGTGGCCTGATGATCTGGACAAGGCATATCTATGGACCTTGCTCATAATGAGTTGTGTCATCCACTTACAGGGGCACGAGGTCCGAGTGGGTGTCAACCTGAAGGCAAAATAGGTTTCATGATCGCTGGAGGAGTAATGGATTTGCATCAATTGTTCTCTCCTCCTCCTCCTTTTAAAAATCAGGGGTGAGTGGGTGAATTTTCAGTTTAAAAAAAACAGATAGAGGGGGAAATCTATAACGGCTCCACCCACCCACGCACGCTAGCGCCAATCTGGATCTAGCTCAAGCACGCTTGTTTTTGAGTTTATAAAGTGCATGATATGTATTCACCATATTGTGTAGTTTGACTCAAAAACGTTTCTTTTTTCACTCTGGCACTTCCAAGTGAGTGGCAGCCGGTAAAACACGTTCTCATGCTAAATGTTTTATTGTTGACGGTTGCAATGGCTTGCCTACATGTAATGAAATGCTTAATCCTTGTACTCTGATGTACTGTGTTTGTTTTAAAACCACACAATGTTATCTTTTCGTGCTCACCTCCTTTTCTAATGTTCTGCTCAAGTACAGGAGTTTTGAATAGCTATTTGAAGGATTAGAATTCCCACTCTCTTTCAATGAGGGGGGTTACAAGGGTATAATCCAAAAACGTAACTTTTCTAAGCTCTGGTGCAAGTTCAAGATTTCCCCGTGTTAGCTAAAAATACTCTAGCTAAGTATGAAGAAAGTTAGCAGAAAGGCTGAATGCAGTACCAGGACAATTGGGACTTGAGGAACGTTGCCCCCCCACAAAAAAAACATTCCCTATCTCCCCTGCTGGAAGAAAATGAGGGGTGGAGGGCAATTGCTCCCTAAAACAAAGGCCAGTCCCCCTTCCACCTGACCTGTTTTCCCGAAAATAAGACAGTGTCTTAAATTAATGTTTGCTCCCAAAGATGCGCTAGGTCTTATTATCGGGGAGGTCTTATTTTCGGGGGATGCCTTATAATTTCAGTGAGAGGCAAAACTGTAAGTAGGTCTTATTTTCGGGGGATGTCTTACTTTCAGGGAAACGGGGTAGTTCCCACCAACAACAACTCCAAATCAAAACTGGATATGGGCCTCTTTCAGTTATTTCCATTTTTAAAAAATCTTTTTAATGTTCTTGCAGGTTGGTGCCGCTTGAGGTGGGTCCTGAGAATGGAAAACCGGTCCCCACACCCGTGCAATTGGCTCACCTCTGCTTTTCAAAAATGATCACTAAGAGAAAGGATGTTATGTGAGCTATTGTGCTGGAAGAAAGATGCACCTGTTTGGACAAAGATACTGAAATCACAAAAGCCACAATTAAGATGGAAGGTCAGAAGTGACAAGAACCCTTTTCCCAAAGGAAACTGGGCTCACACCCATAGTCCTTTTCCACTAACCCCAATACAGGCCTGATGTCCTTCTTTGCACATGGAAGCTGACTGAGGAGTGCCTCTGAACATGTGCAGAGTATCTTCCCTGAGCACTAGCTTGCCACACAGAGTCTTCCATGTTACCCTGGCTCAAAGCACAAGGGGTGTGTGGCTTCTACCTCCACAACACCCCCTTTGTAAAATCCTAATTTCTGCCCACTGCATTCCTCCATACACAAAACCTGCACTTTCTCAGCATGTGGCACTCTAATTGTGAGGAGAACACCAACCCCAGCTAAGAAAACATTAAGAAGGTTCTTCTTACCTAAGCATTGCAGCCCTTGCTTTCCAATTCCCCTGCATGGAAGAAAGAAAGAAAGGAAAACAAGAAGAGAGAGAGAAAAAAACAGGTTGTTAGCGCCCATAAAGCGTAGGATGCCAGTTTAAAGAGCACGGAGCTAGCAAATGTCTTAAACATGATCTTAACAAACGCATTCATGTGCAGGGAGAGAGAAGTTGGAGAGGGGCCAGATTGCTTAAAACCTCTGGCAAACCATCTCAGAAAAGCTGAAACAGGAGGCGGGTTGGGGACAGGGGTAAAATCTGTTATCAATTATGGATTCACTAGTCTGGAATTAAAAATCCCCCCTCCACAATTCTACACTGAATAATCATTTATGTAAGTTAGATTTCCCCTTCAGTAAGTGGGGGGCAAGCCCCATATTTTTATTATAGTGGTTGTGATTATGGAATGGTGATTAACAGGACAAAACAGTTTACATAGACATATATCCCACTGAGTTAAGTGAGGCATACTCCCAATAGGGTAGAAAGCCTGGGAGGATAACGATACCAATGGCTACTACTACTAGTCATTATATCTATGTATTTCCTCCAGAATAAGAAGCAACATGTCTCTGTATACCAGCTGCTGGAGAACAGAAGCTGAAGCATGCTGTTCAACTCTCGTCCTGCCACTGGGGTGTGGGTAGGGAACAGAATGTTGGACCACGCAAGTCTTTAGTGTGACCCAACACAACTCATCTTATGTTCATTTTATGCAAAGCTAGGATTCGTTGAATGTGAATTAGATACATATGTTAGTTAACTTCTCCCCTTCCCCATCGCATCATCACCTCTGACATTTTCTCAGTATTCCTCCGGGTCTTCGCAGATGCTGGAAAGGTTGGTATCCCTTTTTCCATTATGCAGAAGGAAACAGGAATCTCTGTGCTTTGTTTAAGTCTTGGTGGTTGGGTTTAACGAGAAATGCACGGATGAAAGAAACTAGCGGGGATGATGGGTATGCAAGTTGTGGGACTCAGTGTCAACTCAGACCTAAGTCGCACTGGTGATTTGACTCGGACTCCACTCGGACTTGGTTTATTTTTCAAAGATTCAGACTCGACTCACAAAATGGAATCTGCCCTCCTTTTTTTTGGGGGGGGGGTGCTGTTGTTTAATCAGGACTCCAATGTGGAGCATGGGATCCAGGATTTGGAACCAAAGACTCAGACGCAGATTTCGCACTCAGAACCTGTGATTTGGCCCCATTCTGCTTATAAAACACTG
The DNA here is from genome assembly GCA_023846285.1 of Phrynocephalus versicolor. NCBI lineage: Eukaryota > Metazoa > Chordata > Lepidosauria > Squamata > Agamidae > Phrynocephalus > Phrynocephalus versicolor. The sequence goes on along the minus strand of JAHTLZ010000127.1, from coordinate 4,935,975 downwards.
TACCTTATGCAGGATTACTTTAGGTCACAGGATCTCCTGCAGGAGGGAGGCAATACGGTCAGCTAACAAGCATAGTGTAAATATAACTGAAGACGAAATATGGTAAGCAAAAGCTAGAATTTTCATTTAAGAATGCTGGGTTCTCAGCAGCACCAGAGTATGTGTGTTTCAATGTATGAAACAAGGCCAAACAGGTAAAAGCTTCTGTGGTGGTGGGGGGGGCATACCCTCCCCATGCCCGGTCCCTTTGCATATGGTTGATCTTAGCAGCATGTACCCCATTGCTCACTGGAGCACCATGCATGCCTGAGTGCATGTTGAGGGTGAGTGGGTAAAGTGTGATTGTCCAGATGCTGCAGGCTATGGCTGAGGGAAGTTGCAGTCTAGCAACATCTGGCAGGCCATGCTTTGCCTACTGGTCATAAGGGAAAGCATCAAGGCACCTAGTACACATTGGCCCTAGACCAGTGTTGGCGAACCTATGGCACGGGTGCCAAAGGTGGCAATCGGAGCCCTTTCTGTGGGCACGCAACATCATCCCTTCACAGCCACCTGCATTCAGGTTAAATTGCTGTATTGGCACTTTGTGAAAAACTAGTGGGCTTTGAATGGTAGCTTGGGCACTCAGTCTCTAAAAGGTTTGCCATCACTGCCCTAGACCCCATGAATCTGCATGACCCTGGTCCTTGCCAAAAAGAAGAAAAGAACTCTAGTAGGCAATGTACAGTCATTTCTGCTTTTGTTTGCTTCTCTCAGCAAGTGATCCTGTGTCTTTACAAGCTGCACAACACACTGCAGTTTCAAGAAACATAGGTTTCACCATCAGTGCCTTCTAGAGAAAATTGCCTCCAATGAATTGAAATATATGCTGTCTCCAGGATCCGAGGCATCATGGCTCTAAATACCAGTTGCTGGGGAACAAGAGCAGGATAATATATAGTGTCACTTTAAAGTTACTTTTAGCAGGCAGGCAGGCAGTTATTATGTAACTTGTTTGAAAACAACAACAACAAGCATTACTGGTACTTTTTGAGGAGAGGGCTTAGGTTGCTCATTAATCTTTCATTAATGTTTTTAAAAATAAAAAAATAGAATAAGACAGCAACAGAAAATGAAAACATCCACTGTATCAGCAAAACTGTGAAATTATTATTATTATTTTCTGCTAGATCACCAACGTACTAAATCACCTAGATTAATTTTTTTTTAAAAAAAGAATTCTTTTCATTTGTGGGACATGTCAATAGAAACTGCAGTTATGGGCAGTTTCTCGATTGGCACTACACAGAAAAATATTTTTAAAATTTCAGTCTAAGTGATTCAGCACACCGCCAATGGCCAGCAGTAGTAAGGAAAATTAATTTCATATCCCTTGCCCCTCCACAGAGGAGCAGGGGAGGTGTTCAGTTTGCCAATAACGCTAGTTTATTAAGCCACTTCATGATACTGGAAATTCACATCAGAAACAGCCATGGCAGCTTTCATAGCCACAAGCCTCGATTCTGCTCCATTCTCAATAACTGCAAACACTCCATTCCCAATAACCTGCACCGAAAAGTAGAGACCTCTGAAATGGGCTAAAACAAGCTGCAGGTAGGAACACTCTGAGGCAAACTGTTCTACTGATTGCATCATGGGATTGTCAGGAAAAAGAGTGAACTAATCCATCCCCACAGCACACAAAACAAGGGGGAAAATCCCTGTCTGATCAAGGCCTAAGTCACATTTCAAAAGTAGTGAAAAGACTAGTTATGAAGTTACTATTTGGCGCAACAACTAAAGTTCCCTACTTCCTTCCAAAAGTTGCCTTTAAAGGGCTTATTTGGTTTTTCAAGTTTTGCACCATTACATCATCAGTCTGAACGACACAGGGATTATTATTTAGTTTAGCATTTTCAATTTTAAAAAGTATTTTCAAGCTGTAATATCAGAATCACCCTATGTTCATATGGACACGTCTTATGTGCCAATGAGGAAATTCCCACCAAAATGGGTCCCACCCGGGAGGTCAGCGGATCCCAACCAAGGTGATATCCAAAACAACACTGAATAAACACCCTTGACAACAACATGAAGTTGTCATGGGTTCAACCAGACCTAGCTCATGACTGTGCCAAGCAGAAGGCAAAAACAAGAATAGCAGACCCCACCACCAAGTGGGACAAACACTAATAAAAAGAAGAAGAATATAAGAATGAGACTCTAGAGGCAAGGAGAATCATGTCCCTGTCATTTTCTGGTTTGCCAGCAAGAAAAAATATAATGAGACAACAACACACAATTTGTATCTGCTAGCTGTGCAACAATAATAATGATGTACACCTGGGGCGCATGCCACAGCAATGAATAATTCAACAAATTCTGTTGTGAAAGCTCTGCTCTGAGCAATAAAGCAGTTGTTGCTAGGTGTCATTAAGTTGCCTCTGACTTATGACCACCCTATGAATTAATGAGCTTCAAAAGGTCTTGCCATTAACAGGGCCCGGTCACCTCTGGCAAAGAAAAGGATTTGAATTCCTTGACTGAGTCAATAGTATACGATAGACATGTTTTAATTACGGTACTAGTATCAAACCCCACACTGGCCATCCTTATTATACTACAACTCAAAACAAAATTAGAAAAAAACCTGGTCTGGTTTCCCCATGTAATTCAAAAAGGAATCTTTTTTTTTTTTTTTTTTTGTACTTCAATAGTGGAGGGGTGACGATTTATATTTAATTCTGTTGCAGCCAGAAAGTGTTAATTGAAATCAGTGGTGTCTAGTAATTCCAGTTTCAGAGATGCTATGAGTCTTAATCCGCAGTTTACTGAAGCTATTTGAGGTGCCAAATTTTATTCCCTAAATATGTACAGCACTTTACTTTAGATAACTCCTTTAAAGAGCAGATAAAAACCCAGAGTAAATTCAAGGTACCTTTGAAAAGGCAGCCATCACCAGTTGCTACTGGCTGAATTATATTTTACATAAAAGACACAAGAAGACTTCTTAAACTCATATGTCTGGTTTTGTTTCAGATCTGAATAAGTGAACAGAATGAGAAAAAAATGACCCAAAGATTTTGGAGAACCATTTTAAGCGCATAAATGAGGGTCAAGGAAGAAAAACAGGACTCATTTCTTCAGAGCTGACAAGCTGGGGGATGGGAATATCCTAAAGACATAAACCTTTCCTTTCTGAAGAGAAATGAAGGGTTGAATTCTCATATTCTGACTCGGAGAAAAAGAGACGAGATAAACCTCTCTCTGTTCTCTCTCTCTCCAGCTTATGTCTATTATAGTTCCCACAATCCTTCATGTTCCAGGACTGGATCAAAGCGACACTACATCTCGACCAATTTTAAAATGTAAGGACAAAGACAGAACATGGAGTTGCTAGGAAGGATGCTGAGATATAGCCCAGAACTACAGACTTTGAATTCTATGAAAAGAATAAAAGAGCGGGAAACAAATGTTGCCCCTCAGGTGAGGTGACCACCTTCTTTTTTCATGTTAGTAACAAAGAGCCTCTTTGCCTTTCACAGCCAGCTGACTGCCATATAGCAGGAGCAGTGAGGAAGAAACCTCGAAATCATTTAATAAAGCTGAAGACAGTTGCTCTCCCTGTTCACTATTTATAGTTTCTAATACCAGTCTGTTTGATTTAAAGGTAGAGCTGGTGCCTGACTAAGGAGTCGGTAAAGACAGCTATGCCTCCAAAATAGGATTGGGACCACCTTAAATCATATACAGTGGTACCTTGTATAAAGGAATTAATTCGTTCCAAATAAAATTATGTTAAGCAAATTTTCCTTTATACAAATTCCCATAGGAATGCATTGAAAACGGAGTGATCCCATTTTTATGTTGTACGGATTCTCCCCATAGGCAATTATGTTAAGCAAATTTTCCCTATCTCCAGAATTTTTTATGTTGTACAAATTTTATGTTATACAAGCTGTTTGTTATACAAGGTTCCACTGTATCCACATTACGCGCAGTCTTATACTGTACAAATAGACTAAAGAACAGCTTTTATTCTAGAGTGGTATCCATGTTAAATGCGATGGTTCTAGCATCATCTTAAGCAGTTTTCAAGCAGTGTTTTAAATTTTGTAAGTAGTTTTAAGTGTTTTTATTATTTTGTATGGAGTTTTATGTGTTTTATGTGTTTTGCATGGTACCTTGTTGTTTTGAGTGTTTAGTGGAACAGCACTCTAATTTCGTTGTGCATATCTTGCATATGCATAATGACAATAAAACTCTATTCTATTCTTATCCTCCATAAAATCAGATAAATTGCTAATTGGTCCAGCAGACCACTTTTGTATAACCCATTCTGAAGTGGGTTTACTTCACGGCCCTTAGTAAACTTACAAAGATCAGAAAAAAAGGAAAAGGAAACACTGTGAACCTTGTGAAAAAATCAAGAAGGGTTGGGGGAGAGGGAGGGTTTTATACTTTTATTAAGCTAGTGAAATCTCAGAAACAGAGTACCTTTGAAAACAAGAAATCCAGCCTGTTGTGTTGGGGTTTTTTGTTTTTTGCTTTTTTGAAATTTTAGTAGGCTACTGAAGATAAAACTGAGACAGTGGCTCATAACAGAGACAGACCTTGTGTACAGACAGACATATGTTTTGAGAGGACTAATAATTATGGGAAAGTGTGTCAAGCATTATTATTGCTAATTTAAAGCATAACTAAAAAAAACCCCATAAAAACAAGGTTTAGTGTTATCTCCCAGACGAACATATTTATTTACAATCCATTTGTTCAGATACATGGGCCATAATACTTAGGCCACATGTTGATAGATACAGAGTGTGTGGCTGTCGGGGTAGTGGGAAATGGGATCAAGAAGACAACAGTAACATTATTATAAATACAGGTAGTAAACCTTCCAAGTGTAGATTACATACGTACATGTCTTGGCAAAAGGCACAGTAATAAATGAACGCAAATAATCTGTTACACAACAGTGCAGCGGTGAAGAAGATTCAACAAAAGTAGGTAGGACTGGGTTTTTTACAGCAGCTTCTAAGAAATCAGTTTCTTTGTTGTGTGAGCAAAAGATCTCAAGCAGCTCACGGTTTTGTTTGATGTATTTTAAAGCTCGGGGTGTTGCTCAAGGTTCATCTGTGTCATCATTCAAGGTAGGAATAATAAAGAACCAGTGAAAACTTCCATCTTATACCTGGTATGCCTTATAACTAAAACATTTCACCCTTTAAGGTATGTACAACAAAAAGGGAAACATAGCTATTTAAAGATAGTTTTCAGTTCCCATGATAACTACACTGGTCTTTGCATGGGAGGAAGGCAGGTGTGTATGAAATAAAGTGTCTCTTCTATCGTTCTAAATCTGTATGCTGCCAGATGTTTCCCCCACTTCTAATTTTGCCGGAGAAGGCATAATCTTGGAAAGCGAGGCGAAAATAAACTGAGAGGTTTGTGTCTGTGAATGCTTGTCCACGAAACACATTGGCATGCTCTGATGTTTCTCTCCATGAATTTTAAAGCATCATCTGTTTAAGAAGTCTGCAGATCAAATTGTTGTGAACAGTTTAAGAGAAGACCTAATTTTTGTATCCCCCACTTGCTTAGTGGTGTGTGTGTGTGTGTGTGTGTGTGTGTGTGTGTGTGTGTGTGTGTG
>JAHTLZ010000127.1:4910618-4930333 GCA_023846285.1 Phrynocephalus versicolor | reverse complement strand
TGTGTGTGTGTGTGTGTGTGTGTGTGTGTGTGTGTGTGTGTGTGTGTATTCTGAAATGATTTATTTCAATGCACTGCTAAACAGGTAGATTCACAAAGAGGTTCACTATAGTACAAGGGTGCATATTTAAACTACTGTATTTACCTTGATGTAAGTGTAGCTGATTCCAGCTTACTACTACATAAATAAATGCAGTGCATTAAGGGCAAGCAAAACTTATTTAATGAGAATGTCTTATTAGGCAGGAAGATAGCTGAGTTTGGAGTAGAAGAGTTACCAAATACCTTGGCCAGATAAATATGGCTATGGTTAAATAGCATAGACCTGAGAAACAGACAGACCTGTGGGCTTTGTGTTAAAAATATAGGAACCAGAGCATAAACTATTAACAAGACAATGGCAGGGAATCCTGCAATTTTCTTGTGTTACCAATATTGTAAGCTGACACATTAGTTTGTTTGTTTTCTTACAATAAAATGTGAAATGGTTGGATGCTTCATGGTTCATGGGTTATCACGATCCACAATTAACCATTTTTATTTATTTATTTTTGGTTTGTGCCCATCTGTAGTTGGGATCCAGGATTCAACAGGGATTTCGGAAGACAAATTTTGGTAGTCTGTGGTGGTACCAAGGGGCCATTTATGCACAGAAATGTGAACAGATTGAATTTCCTCCTATCTTTGCTGTTTTTGCTTTCTATAGCTAAGAATGTACGCATCAGGCTACCCTTGAAAACAGCTCAAGAGCATCCGTTAGTACATAAGGCAGCACACCTGCTTGTTATCTGACACAAGTCAGAAAGAGAATGATTCACTGTGTTGTGTGGTCCCATCTGCTTTGGCTTCAAATTTGCTTCCAGGAGCAGTTCACGGTAGTGGTTCCAGGACCAATTAATGGTGCTGCTTCTAAGTGAAATCATGCATGCACCTTCTCCCATATAGGTCTCTCTCCCTCCACCTGATCAACAGATGAATCCCTGTTGCTTATATCATTTTTGGCTCAGTAAAACCTGTGAGGCCACATCCGTGACTTGCAACTTCCCTTTTAGACCCTTGTCTTTCAAACAAACAAAACAAAACAAAAACCAGAGGCCAGCCAAGAATTGCCTTGAGCTACACATAGGAATAGCTGCCTAGATGCCCTAAGTACATCTGATTTCGGAAGCTAAGCAGGGTCGGCCCTGGTTAGTACTTGGATGGGAGACCACCAGGGAATACCAGGTGCTGTAGGTGCCTGGAGTAGGAACGGGCAAACCGCTCCAGTATTCCTGCCAAGAAAACTCCATGGATATGGAGTCACGAAGAGTCGGTCATGACTGTAACAACACAACACACACACAGGAATTGGTTTCTTTTTTGTCAAGGCTTTACTAATAAGAGTCCATATCTATGTCCATTTACTGTATCTATTTATTTGACTTATTTATATTTATTTTATTTATTTATTTATATAGCTTGTATGCCGCCCACTACCCAATAGGCTACCTTTTTCCTGGTAAGGAGACTCAAAGAAGCCCACAGTACTAAAAAGAATAGAAAAAAACAATAAATTATACAGTACACTAAAACAATTAAACTAACATTAAGCTCAATTCAAATAGCCTTGTGTGCATTAGATTGTCACCTTGTCTAATGAGTTCATTATCCCTCTGTTTCAGAGAATCAAAGACTGGATTTAAAGATACCTCAGCTGGATTATATTTGAAATGTTCATTCCCATCATGAGATGCAGAGTTCAGAAATTCCACATGAAAGAGTAGTGGCTACTCTTATAGTGTGTACACTTCTATCTTCTTATTTGCTTAAGTTTGCCTATGTTGCCATAAGTACAGAGATGACCAGTTCTGCAGTCATTTTTATCCCTTATCATTTTAAATAGCAGTTTATGTTTCTCAAACCAAGAAATTATTTCTTTAGCACTTAAGCAGATTTCATAGCTTGCATGGGCACTTGAAAAGAAATAATACTGGAATTAGTTCCAATGTCCCCACAAGTAATTATGTATTGTTATATATTATTATGTTTTAAATTATCCCTGGGTATAGGTTATGTGTCAGTATGAACACCACATCTGAACTACTGTACAAAGGTGAGTCACAGGTTTTTAGAGAATTCTTCCTTCCTTCCTTCCTTCATTGCACAATTTAAAATTATGGGCATATATGATACCGGTAAAATTTAAACAAAGTAAAATATTGAGATAATCAGACATAAAATGAACAAGAGGGTGAGATCAGGAATCTATGTGGTGAGTCCTGGTTGTCAAATCCCCAACTAAGAATGGAAATGTTTATATGTCTTCAGAGCTAGCTATCAGAAAGACTTCTGTGCCCTGCGCTATCTGAGTCATTAATAGAGATGAGGGGTTTAGCATATTTTGTCTCTGCCTGACACTAACCCCTGACGCTCTGGGGGTGCTGGTGTCAAAGCTCAGGGTTTTACCACCAGCTGACACACAGCTGCTTTTTTGTTTGACTTCACATAGAGTTTGATGCTTCTTCTGTTAGGTTTTATCCCCATCATACAGGCTCATTCCTTAGAAAGGGTTCTTGGTTATTGTCACGGGCTTATGTGCAGTGTTTGGGATAGGTACCTACTGAGCAACAATTATAAAAAAGGTACCTGCACCAAGGAGCTCACAAATCAAAACTGCAAGAATAGGAGAGAAGGCTAAACAAAGAAGCAAACTCAACAAATTGTAAATACATGAAAATACAATTGTAAAGAATTAGGGTCATACTGAACATGACACAGGAGATTAAGAATACAATGGGCTTTTAAAAGCGTCAAGGGCCTTCACACTGGGGAAAAGGACAGAGATCTGGATTATAGTATGCAAACTGTGATTACCCTTTTCCGCTGCCATTTTCCCCATTAAATTCCCTCTCCAGCTGAAGTTGCTATTGCCGAACAACATAAAGCATACAATGCCCATATTATATACTTACTGTAGGTTTTGTTCTAGAGAGTTGATAGCAGCACAGAGAGGTTAACTAGGCAACATGGCACCAAAGGAAAAATATGTCTCCTGCCGGCGCTCTTCTGCCCTGTTCAACCCTGAAATCCCCCCCCCCACCAGTGTATTTTTGTCCTGTGGGGGAAATATATATATTTTCTCCCATTAATCTAAAAAAAAGCTGTGGGGTGGGGTATGGCTGAGTTGGAAAACACCAAAAAACCAAAAAAGGCTTATATAGCAATTTCACCACCTTCAAGTAAATGTGGTTGAAAGAGAGAGAGAGTCTCTCTCTGAAAAAAGATACAGATGGCTATGTATAATGTGTAGTTTGCCCCCTTGTTCAGTAAGCCCCCTTGAACCCAATATGGCTTGCTTCCTCAAAGTAGCAATTTAAGACCTGGAACTGAATTTTAAAAAAAATCATCCCTGTGCATGAATCACCCATGATTCCACCCAAGCATTTACAGTGGACCCTTGTATAACAAACAGTTTGTATAACATAAAATCTGTACGACAACAAAAAAAATCAGGGGATTGGGGAAAATTAACAGAATTGTCTATGGGACGAATATGTACAACATAAAAATGGTCTGTTTTCAATGCATTCCTATGGGAAATTTGTATAAAGGAAAATTTGCTTAACAGAATTTCATTTGGAACGAATTAATTCCTTTATACAAGGTACCACTGCATATTATTCTCTCTCTCTCTCTCACTCTCTCTCTCTCTCTCTTTCTCCTGCTAAAACTGTGTTTTCAGCACTTGGTTAGCAGATTTGGCCACTTCCCTATCCTCCAGGCAATTACATGACGTGTGGTAAATGAAAACCACCAGCCCAACACCTTGGCTTCCTAACTTAATCCCACGTAGATCCCCCTATCCACAATCAAGTACTGTACCAAGTTTTGGATTGAATATACTCAGTAGCCACAAAAATGCTCACTGATTGGATGAAAAAATGAATACCGTGAGAGTTTATACAGTAGAATGAAGTATCTCAGAGGACCTCATGTCCAGGCCATCGCACTGAAGCACTCGAAGCGGCAACGGAACCCATTTATACAACCCCACTGGGATCATCTGTGCCATCTACCTATTTTCCCTCTGTCGCTCCTCTCTCTTCCAAAAGGAGGAGCCGGACAAATGTTGCTGGGGAGTTCATAAGCGGAACACAGAAAGTTATATTTTCCATCTGCACCTCCAATTCAGAGGCTAACAGCTTCTCTGTAAATGAAGAGAATTCTCACAAGTAAAATAGCAATTTTACTTGTAGCAATTTTACTAGGCCTGCTAGGAATTTTACTTGTAGCAATTTTACTAGGCCATGGCTGGGCCTAGCCTGTTTGTAAAGCCACAGCTGCAGCCTACATCTTGTGTTAGACACTTTGCTGAACACGGAGGCTTGATAAATACTGAGCATTATAATAATTGGTGGCATCATTTGTGTTGCCCTCTAATGCCAACAGGCAGGCCTGGCCAAAGATGGGTATAATGCATCTTTTGCACTCACTTAAGGTATGCAGGAACCAAGACTGCCCAAATTTATTCTGGCATCTAAAGTGGAAAACTCCACAGCCACGTATCCCTGGGAGTTAAAATACAATTATTTTAAACCACTAACAATTTGCTGCCTTCTCATGTTCCCCCAGAACAGCTGTTGAAACGGTTGTCTCACTTTGTCCAGTAGTTAAAGGTAGCCTTATTTGTAGATCTAGTAGCCCACAGCTTTTCTTGAAGGCCACTAGCTTAGAGACTGCATAACTGGTTATGTCGCACACAGAGATCTGTCTTTCTTCACATCTGTGCCATTCCCCAGCATCTGCCAACTGAGGTGCACACCTCACTTTGCCTAGTGATAGAATGGCCCCTAGCCAGGCTGCTGTATGAACTAGAGCCAAGGAGATGGATAGCTTTTGTACCATGGTCAAACCTGGACTCTATCTACTTGATAGATCCTCGACGGCTCAGTGTACTAAACTGCTGTACTACAGCTATAACTGTGCTCACGACCTGAGGTTCAGTTAAAGGTAGCAGGATCAAGGTTCACTCAGCCTTCTGAGGTAAGTAAAATGAGTACCCAGCTTGTGTGGGGAGGGTGTATAGCCTGCATAATTACTTGTAAATTGCCCAGAGAGTGCTTTAAGTACTATGGGGTGGTATGTAAGCTGCATGCTTTTTACTTCATAATTACAGTACAGAAGTTGTCATTTGTGGATTCTACACTGCTCTTGAACCTTGGTTTCTTTAGGCTTGCTGATCTTTATGTTTACGTATCTATGAGTTTGCTTGTGTTTCTGTGGTGTTGTCAATATGCATAGCACTCTGCAAAACAAAAAGAAAAGAAAAGAAAAGCAGTTCTCGGTGCCTAGGAGATTACAATCTAAAATTGGGGGGGTACAACCGGTGGGAGGAACGGAGATAGGACAAAATTGGTTGAAATTTAGTTACTTATTACATACTGAGGAAGAGGTAGGGAACCCTACAGATGTTGTTGAATACTTCACTTTCCATCAGTCCCAGCCAACGAGGTCAGTGGTCAAAGATTATAAGAACCATGGTTTGACAAAATGGTCCTTACTTTTGCATTAAGGCTTCAGCAGGTGATGTGAGAGTTGGGGAATTATGCATAGCAGAAAGCGCAGGATTCGAGGAAGGGGTTGAATCAGAGCCACAACGAGTGGAGAGGCAAGTGGGGCATGTTTCCCGGGCATTGCACTGGCGAAGGGGAGCCAAAATGATAAAACAGTATTTGTACTATCGTTATTGCTATAGTACAAATAGTACCAATAGTATTTGTACTTTGTACTATTCTGCTCTCCCCCCCCCGCCCACCCCCGCTGGGAGGCATATGGACTCCATGTTTGCCCCAGGTGACACAGAACCGAGTTGTAGGCCTGGCATGAAGAAAGTGAGAGATGCAGCGTGAAGCAAGTGTTCTGGAAGAGGCACTACCAAGAACGGTAAGCAGCAAGAGAAAAAGATGGAGTTATTTGAGAGCTCAGGAAACCTTTGGGCCAGTGGTTTCCAAACTTGGTCTCCCAGATGTTCTTAGACTACAACTTCCAGAAATTCTGGCCAGGACAGCCAGTGGTGAAGCTTTCTGAGTAAAGTGGATAGAGGGACGCTCTTCTCCCTCTCACAGAATACCAGAACTAGGGGACATCCACTCAAAATGAGGGCTGGGAGTAAGAACAGACAAAAGAAAATGTTTTTTCACCCAGTGCATTGTTAGTCTGTGGAACTCCCTGCCACAGGAGGTGGTGATCGCATCTGTCCTGGATGCCTTCAAAAGGGGATTGGACAGATTCCTAGAGGAAAAGTCCATCACAGGTTACAAATCATGATGGAGATGTGTAATCTCCAGGCTTAAAACCAGGGTACTTCAAGGGCCAGATGGAGGGGAGTGGTATCAGGAGAAAGTTATCTAGTCTTGTGCACTCCCAGACATATTTGGTGGGGCCATTGTGAGATACAGGAAACTGGACTAGATGGGCCTTTGGCCTGATTCAGCATGGCTCTTCTTATGTTCTTATAAGAGTTTTAGTCCAAGGACATTTGGGGACCGAATCACAGGGCAAGATATATCAGTGTATAAAATCTGAATGATAAACAGGGGTAAAGACAACAAGAACCATTTAACCATAAACCTATTTCTCCTTAAGCTACAACCCCAACCCCTTGTGTTTTCCATTCACACACTGAGGAAATCGATTTGTTCCTTGCCTGTTCATACAGAATTCAACTGTTCTGCACACTTGAAAGTTGTTGTTAGATGATCCTCGCAACTGCATGGTTTGCCACCCTCCCAGTGGTAATATTTTTATAGATTTTTCATTTTTCAGGATCTGTGGCCATAATAAGCAGAAAATGTATTATCTGCCGGGTTTGTCACCAATTCTTTGAGGCAGCAGAACTATGTGTCGGAACAAATTTCCATCACTTCAGAAATGCGTTTGAGGAAAAATATGTTTGAGGAAAGGAGATCAAGGAGGCAGCAAGGGGGAACTTGAAGTATGCTATCGTAAGGGAGGACAAGAAAAGCACAAGGAGGGTAAGATATAATAATACGACGTTGTTCTTTAGGAGAAAGCAGTGTGCTGTTATTTTGTCTGTCACACCCACTCTAAAAACTGGAATTGCCATGTACGAATACAAAAGGATAAAGGAACCATTAGACGGCAAGGACCTACATTTCAATATCATACTTAACCTTTATAATATTATTTCTTGGAACCCCTAAAAAAAAGTATAGCAAGATGCCAAAAGTTGTACAGTGAGTGGATTTTCATCAACCTCTTGCTGTCTTGTACGTTTGTCCCTGCTGATGCATTAAAGGGAGGGATGGTCTATCATAGAGCAGGTTGCAAAAACATCAGGAGTGTGCCTCTTAGCCAAGGACTATATACATTACTGGAAAAGAGTCCTTATTTTGGTGAAAAATGAGCACAAAACACCTTGAACAGAACTGTAAAAGCTGTATCTTATGAGGGCATGAACATCCCTAGGCTGTCAATGCCTATTCTAAGATCATGGTTATCCACAATTAGTATATCTCTCTCCTTTCCTCCCATTTTTAAATTATGGGCCAAGAAAAAGAATTCAGAGATTATGGCTATAAAAATCTAGAGCTATTTCTAGTGTGGGATCACATCTTTTATTTCAAAAAGCACATTTCTAGCCCTCATTGTTATGAGTTGTACCACCTCCATGCACTCCCCCCAACCTTCTGTTCATCCTCTCATCTTTACCGTTGGAACAAAAAAAACTTAACAATTTCCATGGCTGAATCACAGAAAGTATGAGAACCAGACATCTTACGTAAAAACACAGTTAATTTGCATAATATATTCTGATATCCTTGTTTCCTGATTGCAGAATTTCATTTCCTGGCATGAAAAAAATGACAGAAGAGGGGTGGGACACCACCTCTGTTAAGGGGGCTTTAGGCCAAAAGATTTTATGGGGTCACAGATGAGGAGTCAGAAGCAACACCACCACACTGAAGGATCTGTTGGATTAAAATAATGGGCATATCTGGGTCAAGAAATATGGAGGCTTTGAGACACAGCTAGGGGAGTCAAAGAGTCGACATGACTGTGGGTTACATGTTTAGGAGTACACGGTTACAAGCCAAGATCTGTCAGCCTACAGAGAGAAACATAGTGGGGTAACAGGATCATAGAGACATCTGCCAGGAGGAGAGATGAGAAGAGGTGTGCAGAAGCTCCTCCACACAGACACGACTTTCCATCTATGAAACCTTAGGTTTCAACCTAGCCATTATACAAAAAGGTGTCTCCAGGGCTGAGTATGGACAGATCCCTTATCAACAGTGTCAGAAGCCTAACAGATCAGGAAGCGCTTCCAGCCCAAAACTTTTGTTCTGGTCTCACTCTGACCCATTCATGAAGGATGGGGGGGGGACCCAGACATCATCCTCTTCCATTTGCAACCCTCTTGTGCCATGCCACTGTTTCTTCCCTCTTCACCTCCCTCTTTTTATATATTAAGGAGGGAAAGACAAAACAGCTGCACAATGTCCATTTGAGGCTCTCCCATGTCATCCCTCCACTTGTTCTCTCTTTCCCCTCCCCTTCTTATAGGACATACGGTACTTAAGGAGGGAAAGACAGAAGAGTGATGGAATGTCGATTGGCATGCAGAAGCCTGGAAACATCTTTACGCGGACCACGGGTCCGTGCAGCACAGGCTGCGGGCGAGAACACCCAAATTCTTCAATAAGAAACAACTGATATTATGATCTGTCTAAATTTGCACCCTTTAATCCATTTTTTATTTGTTATAGAGAAATGCAAGGAATTAACACAAAGCACAGAAACGTCAGGCTTGGAGCACTGAAAGGTGCTCCTCAGCAGCAGTCTGAGCTGAGAACTTCCACTAAGCAGGACTCAAGCCTTTTCTTATCTTTTTAACAGCTGCCAGGAGGACTAGAAACTTAACTTTCAAAACCAAGTTTTTAAAGCGAGCACTGATTCGCAGGACACTGCATTCTGTCCCTGCTAGCCTACCAACCTGTGGAATCACAGACAAGAACTGTGTTTATTTGCCTACTCTATTTGCTTATCTTAAGTTGATTTATTTTACTTGCTTGGTTGTTCATTCTTTATTTGCATTTATGTTAACTGCCCAGAGTCCCTTCTGGGAAATCGACACGGTATTAAAAAAATGCAATAAATAAATAAATAAAGCTGGGTGTCCAAAAAAAGGCAATTCTCAGTACACAGAGAATAGAAGGATAAGGTTCACAGGGTTATGACACAGGATGCAAGCTGACGCAAAGGGCGATCAGGAGGGTGATAGGGTCAAAACCAAAAGGCCGTAAGGGCAGGGCAAATAAGGCACACGTGACAAGGAGGGTCATGTTTTTTTTTCCTCACCAGATGAAGTCCGTGCAGTGGCTGCAGAAGGTGGGCTGCTTGAAGAAGCGGGCGGTGAATTTGTGGCTCTTCACCTCGTGTATGACCTTCTGGCGCAGCGCCCCTTTGCGGCAGAAAAGCGGCTTGGTTAAGCATTCGGTCTCCGTGGGGGAACTCAGCAGCGCCATGGCGCCCCCTGGAGGAAGCCCCCCGGTCCCTGACCCACGGGCAGAAGAGTCGGCAGGGAAACGGAGGAGAAGAGGAGGAGGAGGAGGAGGAGGAGGAGGAGAGGGATGGAGGGATGGAGCCCGCAGTTAACAGACGGACCCGGAGAAGGATGCGGGAGAAAAGGGGTTGTGGATGAAGGGAAGGGAGGGGGAAAGGGTCAGATCCACTGACCGATGCCCGACCGGCCAGCAGATCATGCAATGATGATCTGGGGTGGGGGTGGGGGTGGGGGGATAAATGGAAAGCAGGGAACCGGGGGGGGAATTGGGGGGGGGGAAGAAGTCAAGAATGGATCTGCCGATGAAAGGGAGGATGGAAGGAAAGACTGAGGGATGCAGAGGAATGTATGCGGGAGATGAATGAAAGATGAGGCGATGTGGATGGATGGATGGATGGACGGACGGGCGGGAGGTCAGACCCCCCCCAAAAAAAAGAAAAAAGCTGTGAAGGGGAAAAAGAGAGAAGGAAGGGAAAGAGAAAGAGGAGGAGACGAGGAAAACGGGAGAGGAGAGGAGAGAAGCAGGTAAAAAGCTCAGCAGCAGCTGAGAGGGAGAGAAACAAACAGGTTGTGGGTTTGGGCAGTGTCTCTCGATCAGGAAGATTTGGAAGGGGGGAGGCTGAGTTTGAGAGGGGAGGAGGAGTCAGAGTTTAAAGAGGAATCGCTGGAAACCAGGAGCTCCTAAGATAAAGTACCTTTTACCTAGTCGTGGTTCTCGCCACCACCAAACCCCCCAAAGTATTTACAATATATTACAATGACTTCCTGGTAGGGTTTACAGGAGAATAAGCAGGTATGAAGTTGTGGGAGTCCAGTAGGGAGGGAGCATTGCTGAAGGGACCAGAAGAGAAATGCAGAGACATGCTTACAGATCACAACAGATAAATTTCCTGGGTAGCCCTAACCCAGGGAAGGATGGGACCTGGAGAGTGAGAGTGTTGTAATAGGATTTGTGAAAGGCGAGGACTTCTGGGTTCATCATCACTCCATCCTGGCCGCTGGACAATAGGCTGGTGGTGTTGGTGGTGTGTGTTTGTGTTTTAACTTGGGAGTTCAGAGTTCCCTGTGACAATTATGGAAGGCAGCCTGCCCTTTGGCAGGGTCTTGTCCAGTTTTTGTTAATGAATAACACTGTGCACAGGGTAAGAAGGGGGGGATAGAGGGCCCTGAGAGATAGTCAAATTCTGGTTATAAGTCTGTCCCAACAGACTCTTACAGGCCTCAAAGTCCAGACTGTCACCCAGAAATCCCAACTCCATTCCCAGGGAGCTCTTCAACACCACCAGCACCGGCACCTCATATTTTTTTTCCATTGGAAAAAAAAAGCTGGTCTCAGCCCTCAAACTTTCTTTGAACGCTACATTGTACTCAGGACCAAGCATTGGTTCCTCAGAAGGACTACACTGAGTGTAACCAAGGAACCCAAGTTGGGTTGGCCTTGGCATCATGACCAGTTTTTCTTCACTGTTGCTGCTGCTGCCACTTCTCCTGATTCTTTCTTTTCTCTTCTCAGAAGGCTTTGGACAAATGAGAGGTAAGTTTCTTTTCTGCTGTCCTGAGACTCCCCTGTCAAACCAAATTTTCATCCCCATCCCCCACCCCATTTTACCAATTCCAGTTGCGCCAATTGCTGTGTTGCAAACCAAAACTTGACAGCATTGCCTTTTATACTACAACGCCATAAAAGCTCCATCCTGACTGAGGAATAATGTGGGTTGTAGTCCAAACCATCTTCCCCTCTCCCCAAATCCCCAAGGGCTTTCCATGATGTCAGAATAGATGGCTTTCCAATCCCATTACTTGATCCTTTTAAAATAAAGTAACAAGAACTGAACTGTAGGTGTTCTGTATGCAAAGTATGTGCTCATCTACAAGTCTATGGTCTTGCCTACATATATTGTGGGCATAATGTTGTATTTAAATCACCCCATTTCACACACAGCAGCTGCTTATTCACAGTTCAGTCAACAATTCATGCTAATTCAGAGTGCTAGCTGTTGGGGACAGCTCTACCGCACCATATTTTTGATCTAAGACTAGAATTGTTTTAGGGGAGAATCAGTGAAATGATATAGACTAGTATCAGGAGTGTTTCTACAAACTTCAGTACACCAGAGCATGATTCTTGTGACCCCCTGTCAGCTTATATTCCTGATAGAAACAGGCTTTCCTTGAGGATGACAATGTTGGAAGGAAATTTTATTATCAGCTCATTTATTCTGCCTCTGTTCCTGTCTAACTATACGTTCATGACTCAGAATGATAAGGCAGTTGTTTTTTCTTGGACTCTGCTTCCACTTGAACAGAATGCAGAATGTGAGGAGCTCTGAGTATACAACAATTCTTTTTGAGGAGCATTTTTTACTGCTTACAGAGTTATAGGATTTAATAGCCAGAAAAAAATTCTCAGTTTCACAGTTTCAACATACATTTTGGTATGCATTCTAAAATAAGGGTCTGTGGATCTATCCTATATCCAGAAATTTGTCTGTTGGCTGACACTTTAAAAAATAATCCTACATAAGGTCCTCATGAGACTCCAGTATAGTTATGTATATAGGTCACCCACCCTTAAATGCAGAATGTATTATGACCCCAGTTATCAAAGTACTATTGAATCCATCTTAAAGATAGAAAATTGAGTCGAAGCCCAAAGGCCACCCAGTAGAGTCTAGAATAGACATAAACTGTGAAATGTGTATCCAATGAGTTCTCACAGGTCTGTGTAGCACATTCCAGCTACAGTACTGGGAAAGACTGCCATGCTCTGCTTCTGTTTGCTCCTTTTTTCTTACTTCCATCCATATATCATTCAACTGATCTTTCACACATGCTATTTCTTTTTTCCATCCAGTGGTTAATTTCTAAAGTGGGAAGTAACAATGCTTTAGTTTAATTTATTTCCATATACCAAGTTAGATATTAAAATAAGTTATCTGTTCATCCTCATATAGTCCATAGTGTTTTCTCTAATCATCATTTATTTATTTGTAGGCCAGATGTGCACTGTTAGTAATTTACTACTGAGAATAAATGTGTTTGAAGAATATGCAGATGCCTTTCATTGAGTTAATTCCCTTATGTCATGGTTGTCACATTTGTCCTGAAATCAAATCATTTACAGTGGTACCTTGTATAAAGGAATTAATTCATTCCAAATGAAAATATGTTAAGCAAATTTTCCTTTATACAAATTTCACATAGGAATGCATTGAAAATGGAGTAATCCCATTTTATGTTGTATGCATTTTTCCCATAGGCGATTATTTTAAGCAAATTTCCCCTATCTCTGGATTTTTTTATGTTGTACACTGCAGATTTTATGTTATACAAACTGTTTGTTATACAAGGGTCCACTGTATTTGTCTCTGTATACTCTACATCCTAATCAGCCTAGGAAAACAAGAAGTAGACACGCTATCTGAAGTTCCAGAATTGATATGGCAAAACATTATTTATTTGTGGGCTTATGTAGCAACTAAGCAAACTTCCTCTCAGGAGGCATCTAATTGATTTGCCTGATTATGCCTTACCAGTACATCCAGTGGTTAGTACAGGTATTGTAAGCCTGCACATCCACAGGTTAGCAGTTGGAGAAGGCCAATCAAGTTTCATAACTACATAAATGATCTGTGTATTGATGGCTGCATGATTGATAGGCAGAGAAATATGAGCAATTTAGTAACTGTTATGCCTTTTTATATGTTACTTGACATGCTTGCTTGTCTTCATTATATTACAAAGTGTCTTACCATTAACATATGCACAAGAGTATAATATAATTAGGAAGGTAAAATTTTAATTTATGAATACACAGCTAGAGCCTTTGGCTCTTGCAGAGTAAATTACTGAATTTAACAATAAATACATACATGAGGGCATAAACAGATACTGTACTGTATTTGTATACTAGCTAAAACTAAAAAGCAGCTTCTCATGTTAAGAAGGATGCAGTATTTTTCTCCCCCTAGTGGTTACTGATAGTAACACAATTTTTTCCACATTCATGGCATGAAAGGATCAGGTTAAAGTATTAACATCTATTAACCATATACACATTCTTTTATTAAACCACCCAGAGTGGCCTTCATTCCTAGAAGGGCGGTATAAAAATCTAATATGTGAGGGTTCTTCTACCCGCCTGACATCCTCCCGCCCATGGTTCAATAAAGATGTACAGTATTTGCATTATCAAAACTGTTTGTTTTATTTCGTTCTTCCAAAAATATGGAGGTATCAACTTTAGCTGTTTCTATGTTAACATCAGCAACAGGGGTAACAAAGGGATTGTTCTTTGCTTCATAAGAGGGCATACACAACAGGGGGTTGAAATCTGTTCTAAACTCAGGGATATTTTCCTCCCATAAAGTTCTTTCACCGAGGCCGGATGGCTCCTCCTCCTCCTCCGGAGTCACCCCATTCTCCCACAAGGTTTGGGTCCCACATTCTTCCTATTCTCCCCTTCTGGGGTGTCTCGGTTTGAGTACTGCCACAACCCTTCCCAAGGAGTATTTCTTCTCTTTTCTCTCCTCCTCAACTTTCTTGGCGACCCACTTGTCTAACTCAATATCCTTTCTTATCTCCTTTAACTTCCTACAATATACCTTGTATAAAGGAATTAATTCGTTCCAAATGAAATTATGTTAAGCAAATTTTCCTTTATACACATTTCCTATAGGAATGTATTGAAAACGGAGTAATCCCATTTTTATGTTGTATGGATTTGCCCCATAGGCGACTATGTTAATCAAATTTCCCCTATCTCCAGAATTTTTTATGTTGTACAGATTTTATGTTATACAAACCGTTTGTTATACGAGGGTCCACTGTACTCTCTTGCCTCCCTTTCACCCCAGTAGGAACAGCCGACCTTATGAGCTCTCCTTTTGTAGCTCTCAGCCTCTGCATGAAGCATAATAATCTTCTCCCACGTTGAGGTGCCTGGGTTTTGTCCTCCTATATTTCTAAACCCCACCTACATCACCACTGGTCATTTCCCCCTGCTTTTTCCTGTCCACCAATATGGAGCATTTTCTCAAATTTCTTCCTGGCACCTTCTCTCTCTAGCATAATAAAGCACTGTATGGGCAGTTCTTCAAAAAAATCAAAGGAAAGGTAGATGAGGGAAAGACCTGGCTATGGCTCACCAATAGAACACTGAAAAAACAGACAGAAGGCCTGATTTTTGCAGCTCAAGAACAAGCTATTAGAACAAATGCAGTTAAGGCTAGAATAGAAAAATCAGCTGAGTACCCCATGTGTAGACTCTGTAAAGAGGCGGATGAAACTATCAATCATATATTGAGTTGTTGCAAGAAAATTTCTCAGTCAGATTGCAGACAGCACCATAATGTAGTTGCTCAAATGGTCCACTGGAGTTTGTGTCAAAACTATCATCTGCCTGTAGCAAAAAACTGGTGGGATCATAGGCACGAAAAAGTGATTGAAAATGAGCATGCAAAATTACTTTGCGACTTCCAAATAGAGACAGACAGGTTTTAAAAGAAATTAGAGTTGACAAAGTCAGCGTCAGCTGCAGAAAGCCACCTTACTGGGATCTGCTCGCATAATTCGCCGATACATCACATAGTCCTAAATGCTTGGGAAGCATTCGACTAGTGATTTGTAATACAAAATCCAGCATAGTTATCATGTCTGCTGTGTCATCATCATCATCATCATCATCATCATCATCATCATCATCATCATCATCATCATCATCATCATCATCATCATCATCATCAAAGACTGACCTCTAATAAGTTTTTCAAGTTCTTAAATATTACACCAATTATCTGATAAATGGATTTTCCCCTAATACATATACTGTTTTGCCAGTACTCCATACTTACCTGTGTCTGTTCACTGCTATACTCCTGCTTGAATTTCTTCTGATATTTGGGGGCAGAGAGCTCCCCTCAAGCATCTTTTTCTGTCTTGTAACAAATTTCTCTTAATACAATTTTTATCCCTTCAACATTTCCCATTAGGTATTCCCTGTTATTGGCATTTTATGTGACAGCCTGAGAAATTTAAAATAAAATTCTCCAGGTCTGTGCTTGTTTTTAAGACACTCTGCTGAGACCATACTCCAGGTTCCTTCCATAGAATAAGTGCCTCACTGGAAGAAGCCTCTCTCTGTGTTGGCTTCCCACTTCTAGAATGTTCTCCCTAAAGAGATACTTATGGTGTCAAGCTTATCGATCTTTTTATCATTAGCTTGGGATGCTTTTAGACATCTGAGCATTTTCATTCATGCAGTCCTTCATCTTACTTCATAATTTTTATTTGTTGCTTATTAATCCTTGGATCTAGGCTTTAAAAATATGTTATGCTGGGTTTTAAATAATTTCTAATGTAGAACCTTGTAGACTCCCATGCAACCTGATAAATAAAGGATGATACAGATGAAAAATGATTTTTTTTAGTATTAATTAAGTATTATTTTTTGTGTGCCAGTAACATATAACATATTGTTTGAAGAAATAATTCAGTTTGCATTTGCAAAGTCAAATAACATTTCACATTCTGTTACAAGCAGGGGGCAAAGAACATTTTTCATTGGTTTTTAGTTTGCATTAAGCTTCAGTTAGATATCTTTCTTCTTGGGCAGCCTCAAAGAACAGCTTCAAAATTAGGTTCAGCTGAGGGACATTTGGGAAGTACACTAGGAGCAAATGAGCCGAGACGCCTATATAAATTTGTTCTTTTGCTCTCCATCACAGTAAGGAGGAGAAGGCTTAACATGAGGCAAACCATTTAGGTGACAGATTTTAGAACAACTTTAAAGAACAGCCAACTGTCAGTTAGCTAATTGATTTATATGAGCACATGTGGCTGCATGTCTTCACCCTCTGTTGGAAGATCTCCTCCATTTTAAGGGATGTCCAGTCCAAGGGTGATTAAAAGATAAAGAGCATAAGGAGGAAAAGCAAGGAGCTCAACATTGCCCACGCACAGTGAGCTGCACCTGGGTAGCTGGCAATCATCTGCTCCCAATCTTCCTCACTCATGGGAGATGCACTGTAATCCTTTCTAAATTATAATTTTTCTTTTTGCTTCTGTACAAATATATAAGGACTATGTATGCAATTTTAGGTTTCTCTGTTTGTGTTTGGTTTTTATTCTTTGGTTGGCAATGGATGTCCTTCTTTTTGAGTGGGACAGGTATGGCCATCCTAACAGTTACAAGGGTTTCCTATTTATATTTGGCATGTAAGGCAGCAAATACCGTGGTACCTCTACTTGCGAATCTAATCTGTTCTGAATGCATGCTCTTAAGTCAAACAACTCTTAAGTAGAGGAGCCCTATCTAAAAAATAAAAATAAATTTTAAAAATTGTAAGTAGAGCAGACTGCATCTAAAATTTGTAAGGCAGCAGTTAAAACACCAACTGTTTTCTGCTCTAAAGTTGAGCCACTCTTAAGTAGAGGTAGCACTGTATATAAGGCTACCATGACAGAGAGGAGGAAGCACTGTTATTTTGCCTCGTATGCCAACTATCAGAGCAGCAGAATTACATATTTTGTATAGTCCCTTGACACAAACTTCCAGATCTCTTGATATCAATATTTTAAAAGAAGCACTCACACTTTATCCTTTTTCCAGTTAGGAATTTGACTGATCCCAAATGTCCATCCCGGAACAAGAACTTTGCAGGAATGACAGGACACATATGCCAGAAGAGCTGTGAACGGCGTAGCTGCTCCAGAAGCAGGAACTGCTTATGTGATGGTCACTGTGGACTGAGCTGCATTTCTCCAGGTAGAAATAAGGGATAGAGCCTGTAGGTTTCCCTGAAAAGAGCCACCCATTCTCACTGAAACTGTCTCTCATGTACACACAAATAGATTCACAGAGAATCTGGTGCTCTTATACTTCCAAGTTCTTTACATTCTACAGGAGCCATTTTTTCCCCTCAAAAACATCCTTCAAGCCAATTAAAAGCTGAACTTAATTTTGGGGGGACTACAACTCTCAAAATCCCCCAGTCCACATTAGCCACCCTGATTGGAAGAGGTCAGAAAAGTAAAATCACAAGAATGTGAATACAGTATGTTTATTCTCATCATCTACAGTTCAGCAATATAGCCTGTGATGTATATAGCCTTTCTCTCTCCACCATATCTTTAATCCAATTCCACTTGTGGGGAACCCAACATATCTGATCAGAACCTCTCTCAGATTCTAGTTGATAGATATCTTTTCTAACTCTCTGAGTCTTTTTCTGAGCCTCAAACATCTAAAGCTGTTAATGGCCTCCAGTCTCCCATCTTTCACCTAGGGTACCAGGCCTGCAGCCAGAAACCTGAGTTTGGCATATCCTGATATAACAGCAGCGTTCACATAGCTGAATGACACCCCATGATATGTGACATTTAAATAGACTCTATGTCTTCCACCACGAAATAAATAAACATGAATTGTTTTTTCAAGACAACCAACTAGACCTTGAAAACTAGAATGTCTCCCAGCCCTGCTAATGACACATTCATAAAATTAAGAAGTTCTGATACATAAGAACAGCCTTGCTGGAACAGGCCACAGCCCATCCAGTCCAGCGTTCTGTCTCACACAGTGGCTCACCATTTGCTTCAGGGTATTCCCAAGCAGATGTCTTCACCTGCTTATGATTCCCTGCAAATGGCATTGAGAGAGATCCTGCCTATCTCTCAAACCTGGAGGTTGTCCTTAGGCATCCATAATGATAAGCATTGATACCCGTGATAGCCATTGATACCCACTGATAGCCATGTTGTCCACCATGTTTCTTTCTGTGTTCTTCCAAGGCTTGAGTTGTCCTTGGCCAGTGACGATTCAAAATGCTGAGACACAACGGGCCAAGGAATCCAATATGTTTGGGGACTTAATGAAAGTGATGTGTAAACCTGGATTTAGCATGCCTGATGGAGAGGATAGAGCTATGAGTCGCTGCCAAGGAGATGGCAACTGGAGTTTCACAGCACCCTGTGAAGGTAAATCAACTCTTTCATACCAAGATCCTTGCAATGCTCTCTATGGGTGTTTATACACGACCCCTAAGCTCCGCGGCAAAGGGCTGCAAGCTCCGGACCTTAAAAATGTTTCCCCACCAGGTCCGGAGTTTGCAGACAATTAAGTGCGACCCCACCCACCTAAGCTCGACCCAGCGCACTTTTCTTGTACCTGCTTGAAGAGGGTGAAAAATTTTGATGCGGAGAGTGCCTGAGCTCTCCTCGCTTCTTTTTGTTGTTTTTCTTTTGCCTCTGCCCCTTTAAGAGCAACCAGGAAGTAAGACCGGGCTCGGAGCAAGCTTCCACGCACCGGAGGTAAGGCTTTCTTCTTTTGTCCCTGTTTAAGGCTTTTTTTCCCTCCCTCCCCTCACGCAGACAGAACAAGGAAGTGTGGAGCGGGTGGGGACGGAGGAACAGCAACGAACCCTCAAGATCTCTGGTCCGAATTTAAGGGACCAGCGGATCTGAGGGGTCGTGTAAAAAGGCCCATGTGGTGCTGCCTTTTGTAAGTGATAGGGAAGCTACAGCAGGTATAAAATGTGATCACCAAGCTAGTCTCGGGAGCTTTGAAATCAGATCTCCCTCATTCTGGCATGCATGCATGCTTATGCACAAAACTGAATTGTTACTAGTGCTACTAACCTAACAAGGCTCTTAAGTGTTTGGGACCTCATTACTTGTCAGAGTATCTCTCCTGAAGATTGTCTTCCTGGTCCACCATTTTTCCAGGCTTTGCTTTTGCAGGTGGCTAGTTCAAGAGAAGTTCAGAAAACAACCACAAGGAATAGGGGCTTTTTAGTTGAGTCTGTAACACTCTGCAACAGATTGCCTGTGAACATACACCAGTCTCTCTCTCTCTCTCCTTTGACTTTCAGAAAGTTCATGAAAGCCAAGCTTTTTAATGACACTTTTAAGAACATCTTCCCCCTTATAATAGTCTCAAGAACCCATTGTCTGAAATTTATAGTAATTTTCTTTAACATTGCCTCCAGGCTGTTTGTTGTTTTTGTTTGTTTGTTTGGTCTATATTATTTCCTTTTTGGGGGGAACACTGTGTGTTAATTTGTTATAAACTGTGAGAGTAGTGGCTTACCACTTGAGAAAAGAAACATAAATAAATAAATAAATAAATAAATAAATAAATAAATAAATAAATA
>JAHTLZ010000127.1:4872647-4910608 GCA_023846285.1 Phrynocephalus versicolor | reverse complement strand
ATAAATAAATAAATAAATAAATAAATAAATAAATAAATAAATAAATAAATAAATAATATCACCAGAAGTTATGCAGCAGAACCAATTTCATCATCACTTCTCCAGATCATTAAACATTTAGTTTTGACCCAGAAATGCCATGCATTGTCCTTTTTTTCTCAGATATTCATCACCCCTTATCTCTTTGCAATCCTCCACCAAGAATTGAAAATGGATTCCATGAAGATGGCCTTTTTACAATAGGGAGGGAAGTGCATTACTGGTGTGAGTATGGGTAAGTCGATTAGGTCATTTTCAATTCTTTTATTAAAGGCTACCCTCAAATCTTGACTGCAACACACACATGCCTAATTTCTAGATTGATTTCTAGTGGAAAGATTAATAATTCCTTCCTCTTAATATCATCATATTTTGTTCTCTACCTCATAGATACCGTCTAGAGGGGGCCAGCTCCCTTGTATGCCAAGAGAACAAGGAATGGTCACACCCAGCTCCAACCTGTCATGGTAAGTAATCAAAAATGGAGAGAAATGGAGAAACACAGCTTTTTTCTTGCTTCTTGATCAGGGTTCAAGGTTCTGTTCCTTGGTTACACAGATACAGTATATACAATGTACCATATAAACCTCAATCAAGGGATGTCCAGGAGCTTTACCTTGTAAATTGTAACCTCTGAGTCAATCCCAAATGGTTACCTGCCTCTCTATTTATCCACCCGCCATGAAAGTTATATCTATGCATTCTACAGTGCCTATTTTTTTCTTACTCTATCATCCAGTAAAGCATCCCTCAACTTCATGCACGTTTTTCCATCCACACATTTCATTCATCAATCTGTATAAGCTATATGACTACCAATTCTCCCCTAATCAGCACATTCTTCTCATCTACCCATCTTCTTGTACAGTATGTACATACTATTCAGATATAACTTCATTTTTTCCCTCTTTCCCTAGCTGTTAACTGCTCCCGTCCCCCAAATGTTGCTCAAGCAACCCTGGTTGCTGTGCACCAGTCTAAGTACCCAGTGGGAACTGTGATCTATTATTTGTGTAAAAAGGACTTCTACCTGGATGGCTCCAACAGAGTAGTCTGCCTGGAGAATGGAAGCTGGTCCCAACTACCCCACTGTAGAGGTATTGTCCTTCTTATTCCCCCAACTTTTTAACAATATTTGACCAACCTGTCTGTTAAAATCCACATTCCCTTCTCTTTGCCACTCCATGTGTGAAAAGTCAACATGTCTGTTGACCCCATTTAACAGGCCTTGTCTTTTTATCCTCTACAGCTCGCTGTCACATTTCTGCCCAGAGGAGTCGAGTGATCTACCATGGGCGCAAGCTTTGGATCAATGAGATTCCAGGTGGTTTGGTTCATCATGGCGAAACTGTCAAATTTTTCTGCCGTAGTCAAAACAAGACATGTAGTTTTGAGGCAGAGAGCCACTGTTTCGATGGTGTGTTGCCATTGCCTGACTGCTATGATGGTGAGACCCTGCATAAAATAAGGCAACAAACTATTTAAGATTGTGATTTGGTTCTGAAGGTAGTTATTTGTATCTGTACTGTGGATACAGTTTCATACCCTTGGAAGGGTATAACCACTTGGAATAGATCTTTGAAGATTCTGGCTACAGGAGATGCACTATAGGGCTCATTCCAGTTAATGCCCATGATTTAGGGCTCTACTTCCAGAGTTTATCATAAAGATTGTAATACAGTACCTCAATCAAACAAATTCACCAATCTCTACAGATACAAAAACTCCCATCCTTATTATAGCAAACTTGTGCAATCAGTACCCAAAATATCTAAAATTTATTTGCATAATTACCGGTAGTTGCAGTTGCAGGTTTCTAATCAAATAACTTGACGTGGGAAATGTGCGGCATAAAATTTTATGCTTCCTACTGTTGAGTCTGGGCTAATCCGAGTAACTTAGCCAAAAACTTCCGAGACAAGCAGAGATGCAAATCACCATGCATTTCTTCAGCGGGGATAAAGGAAGGGGGGGGCGACCTTTCCCCCTGAGGCAGAAGGGAAAATCACAATTAACAAAGGCAGGGTACGCATTTAAGTACAGAAAGCATGAAAAGCCCCTCAACAATCAACAACATTCTTTGGGCAAGCTGTAACCCTGTTAGAGCCATTCCTATTCCATCCTCCTTGCACCATCACCACAAATGTCCTTGAACATTTAGCACAGGCTCTTCTTCTTTCACTGTTACTGAAACACACATTCCAGTAAAGCTGAAACAATTTCAGATGTTTACAAAGCACAATAAGGCACAGATACAAGGCATACAAACGAATTAACATGGCGTCACTTCGGTTCACTTGAATCTGTTAGTTCTTATTCATTCCTGGTCTCAACACTACTTTAGATACTGTATAGAAGACATATACAGTTTTCTGGCTGAAGGGTGGGTGGGGAGAGCCAAGGAAGGCTTACAAGATTTATGGTTGGGAGGGCCACTTATGATTATTATTAAAATAACATTTTGAACATCTTTAGCTAACCTTTTCTTTTTTTCTTACAGAGCCCACCTACTTGCAATACCACATCTTCCCCAAAAGAGTTGTGTCTGAAATACCAGCTTGTTGAACACTATACAAGATGTCCATTTCCCAGATAACGTTAAAGGCATCCTTGAGATGCAAAAAAAAAAAAAAAAAAAGATAGGCGGAAAAGGAGAGAATCAGTACAAGAAAATAGAATCCTACTACAGTGGTACCTTAACTTACGAATTTAATCTGTTCCAAATGCATGCTCTTAAGTCGAACTACTCTTAAGTTGGGGTACCTATCTTAAAAATGGGGGGGTTAAAAAACGAAAAAAAATGAAAAAAGATATTTGTAAGTCGAGCAGACCATATCTAAAATTTGTAAGGCAGCACTTAAAACACCAACAGTTTTCTACTCTTAAGTCGAATTGCTCTTAAGTCAAGCTGCTCTTAAGTCGGGGTACCACTGTACATATAAAAGAGAAGGAAAACCCAAGAAGTTGGATGTCATGGGCAACATCCTAATAAGCAATAACTAAACATTTTATTTTATTTATTTTCATTTTGTATTGCTCTTTAGTGGACACAGAGGTAGTTTTCAGGCCATCCAAACGGATAAATCAATTTCAATTTATGCCTTATATATCTTACTCTGGGGAACCATATGGATGGATTGATAAGTCAGCACCTAAGTAATGATCTCACCAGAAGCCTTTTTAAACATGAAGGCATCTTTATTTGAAGTCCACAAAGCACTGAGTGCTAGTCTCTGTACAGTATAAAGTTAACTATAGTCATCCTAAAAAGTATCTCAGGAAAGACAGATCTGTACCGTTACTTACCCAGATGTCGCTAGGAAAACAGTAGCCTTTTCAGAATACAGTACCTAGTGAGTAGGCATAGTGAAGGCTGTGAGCAGGCATAGTGAAGGCTGTGTAAATCTGAATCATTAACTTACTACTGTACCTTTCAGCTCATAATCTTGGGAGTACATCAGCAATTTTTATACTTAGAGTACCTCATGGGTAAAAGACGGTAGTACCAAGGGAAGTGAAAAGGGGGGAGGAAAAGCAGTCTCAAGTTGCGGTCGTATGTACTTCTGTTTGGAAGTAAATCTAACTGAATTCACTGAGATGTTTGTTTTGTGGCAATTATACATAAATTTTATCTGTGCTGCAGGCCTCTAATTGCTGATGCTACTGCAAACAAAGCTGAAGCCAGCTTTAAAATTGGAAAAGCACAGCATTTGCAGCCGGTTGGGCTGTTGACATGTTCATGTCCTACTAAGGATATGGACATAAAAATAAAGCAGAATAGAAATAAGTCTCAGAGAATGACAGATTTATAGCAGAAATTCCTGGGCATTTGTGTAAATTGATTTGTATATAATAAACTGCAGTTGTTATATAAAAATGTGATCCCGTATTCACTGTATAGTTGAGAAAAGCCATATAGAATCATAGAATTATAGAGTTGGAAGAGACCTCAAGGGCCATCTAGTCCAAACCCCTGCCATGCAGGAACCCCCATCACAGTGCTCCCGACAGATGGCCATCCGGCCTTTGCTTAAAAACCTGCAAAGAAGGAGACTCCACTACCCTCCGTAGCAGCATATTCCACTGCCAAACAGCTCTGTCATGAAGTTCTTTCTAATGTTTAAATTGAATCTCTTTTCCTGTAGTTTGAGACCATTGCTCCACATCCTAGTCTCTAAAGCCATGGAAAACAAACCAGTCCCTTCTTCAATGTGACATCCTTTCAAATATATAAAAATAGCTATCACATCCCCTTTCAGCCTTCTTTTTGAAAGGCTAAACATTTCCAGCTCCCTAAGCCACTCCTCGTAAGACATTTCTTCCAGACTCTCAGTCATCTTGGTCGCCCTCCTCTGGACCCGCTCAAGATTGTCAACATCCTTTTTAAATTGAGGTGCCCAGAACTAGTGGACACAGTACTCCAGATAGGGTCTGACCAGAGCAGAATAGAGTGGTACTAGCACTTCCCTTGATCTAGACACGATGCTTCTGTTGATGCAACCAAGAATCATGTTGGCTTTCTTGGCTGCCACATCACACTGCTGACTCATGTTCAATTTGTGGTCCATCAAGACTCCCAGATCCCTGGTACTGTTTTCCAGCCAGGTGTCTGCCATCCTACATCTGTGCATCCTATATATGGGTTGAAATGATTTCATTTACAATGGACCCTTGTATAACAAGCGGTTTGTTTAACAGAAAATCTGCTTAAAGGAAAAAATTTCCAGAGATAGGGGGAAATTGTTTAACAGAATCGCCAATCCATACAACAGAAAACATTCACAATTAGGGAGTAATCTGTTTTCATTGCATTCCTATGGGAAATTTGTACAAAGGAAAATTTACTGAACAGAATTTCATTTGGAAGGAATTAATTCCTCTATATAAGGTACTACTGTAATTGTTTATTACATTTTAATATTCTGTATACATTATCTTACAGTATATCACTAATGTTACTCTGCAGTAGCCATGTCTTCTACTAATTTACAAATAAAAATTGCAGGGACTCATTGTGACTAAAGAACTATTAGGAAAACATAAATGCCTTAATATTTGAGTAACATATAGAATATGTAAAATGGCCAACAGTCTTTGTGCAAGAAGCACATTGTCTCAGTGCAGCCTTCTTTGCCTTAGTCCCTTTCAGATGTATTGGACTGCAGTTTATATTCACAGATTTGTACTGGAAATAAAGACATATGCTCCCCACTCAGGAATCTCACAAGTAGTGACTCTGAGAAAGGTGAGCAGTAGAGAATTAACAGTATAAGCAGTTTTCAGTGTCCACTTTCAACAAGGCTTTCCACACTCTACAAATACAAAAGCAGTGGTTGAATGTTCCAGGGACATGGATTTAGAAAGTCCAAGTGCCAGGGATAAATAAGAATCACACTGCAAAGCATAATTGGTCAGCATGTTTTTCTTCATTAATGAATTTGGATTCATTCAATGACTTTCTTATATTTCAGGGAACTCTTAATGGCATAGGGTGCATATTTTTGCATATGTATGAGACTGGAAAGGCAACAACTGTGAGAGGCAGGCAAAATAGATTCTAAACTAGCACTCATTTTCCCTCCTGTTTCTTCCTTCATGCCATGCTCAGCTTCCAGGTCAGCCATTTTGCCATTTGAAGCTAATAGAGAAGATGACTGAGGCATGAACAGCAATCTCGAGCAATTTTTCCAAAAAGGGAACATGTTTGCTGTGGAAGGGAACATGTTTGCTGTGCAGTGTGTACCATTCCTATGTCCTTCACATGAAAGAGAAATAGAGAGAGATGCAAGTTAGAGAAACAAATGGATATGGAGAAAAACATTTGGCAGAAACTTTTCTCTCTCCAAGTGCTTCCCAGCCATGTTCTGGTTGTTGCTAGGCAACATGCTTCTCTTCCCATGACAGTGATGGCAGTTGGCGACACAGGGGATAATGAGGCTTGTCCTTAGATGAGAACAGAGAGCATGGCCTGCTGGGAGAAATTGTTTGGGTTTCTGTTGAAAGCCTCGAAATGACTATAACGAGTTGACAACAGAGACCCACAAAAGCCTTAATTATTAACAGAGGGGCAGGGACAATGCCAGCCTAGCCAAATAGATTGTGCCGCCTGAAGCAGAACAGCAAATGTCAGCCCTTGCGCAGTCAGAGGGGGATAATAACCAACAATGGTCAAGTTATATGCCCCCCCCACAACTGATGTTCCCTCACCTCAAGTAAAAAAGTAATAACAATGTTGAAATAAGTAATAATGACACCCCTTCACAATACTCAAAACGCAACCGCCTGAAGGAACTGCCTTCTTCTCCTAATGGTGATAAATGAGACTGTATTGTACCTCAGTACAGTACTTAAGAGGGAACAGAAAGGCCACAAAGATCCAAAAGCTCTCCAGAACTGATATGGTGCAGCACTATTCAGTGAACTGAGTTTTGAGCTAGAATCGTTTCCCTTTAGCTATTGCTATTGTAAATGAAAATGTTGCTTTCCAAGATAGTGCATCCTTATTACAAATAATTTATTTATTTATTTATTTGATTGGTTATTTAGAGTATATAGTATCTCACCTTTTGGTCAAGCACACAAAAATTAGGCTAATCATTGTATAAAAACAGTAAGTTTTGCCCAAATAGAACTGGACAGTTACTACTTAAAAGTAGTTTATGTAACTAATTGCAAGGCTCCCAGTTGTAATTTGTTAATAGTATCAGGGGGAGGGTTCAACAAATTCAATATCCTTGTTTTACTTTTTCATTCTTTGAAAAGGAAAAAAACTTGCAGCTTTTCCCTTTTCCTCCTGATGGACTCCAGCATTCTCCCCTCAAATATTTGTAGCTAAGTCATAATTTGAAATCTCTAAATGTGTTGCAGGCATACTCGAGAAGAAATAGGACATCACATGGAGAGAGAGAAGGAGAGAGAAAGAGAGTAGGGATACTGCCTTTTTAAAATTGGGAATGTTCATTTCTTTCTTGAAAATAATTTAATCCTGCCTTTCTACTAAAAAAAAGGACAAAAGAACTCAAGACAAAACACTACTGACTATCAGTGTCTGTAACATGGTAACATCCTCTTTCTGGACACTTTTATCTTCTTTCCCATCCACCAAATTTAATACCATCTATGCCCGATGAAAAAGATCTAAAGTGCATACAGTCATAAGAGTTTTATTTTCCTTTCCTCTGCTTTGTTTAATAGATAAAGCAAAGCAAATGTGCCCATGGGATGGTAAATGTTAGTGTTCCTGGTCACTGCAAATAAAAATAAAAATCGAGTAATGTTGTAATTGTTTGATGATATGTGAAAGCCTAGCTGGCTGAAGCCAGTAGAGGTCAGATGCACAGACCATTATTCCTGAAAAGAAAACAGAATCTCTGTCACTGTTTATATATGCAATGTGTGACTTTGTGTGTACAGTACAAGAAAGAGAAAGAGGTGAAAGTTGCTGTTGATTGGGGGCAGTGGGGATAAACTCGTTTTATTGCCTGCCAAAAGTTGAAGTATCTGATCAGATTGTGCGCTGTGGTTGCCAAGTGGGATACCATTAACAAAAAGCTTTCCTTCCGTTCCCTGTGCTTTGGTAACAGTTGGGAAATATCACCCTAATTTATAAACTCTAGCTCCATTTTACTGCTCTTCCCATGGGTAGTATTCAACTCTTTTTCTATTTTATATATCAGGCTACAGCTGTAATTTAAAGCAGCAAGGGAAAGATAAGGAGGCAGTCAAGGTTGGGACCACAGTGCATGAGGAATGGGGGCTTATTTTTCTCTCTGTCCCATAATCCCACCAGAAATTCTCCTCTTTTCATGCAGGTATTTTAAAAACCTCAAAGACCCTACCATTAGAACATAAAGAGAACCCTTTGGTATCAGACCAGAGGGTTGTACAGCCCAGTAGTCTGTTCTTCCAGTGACTACCCCATTGCCTATGGGCGGAGCACAAACTGAACATGGCCACAATGCCACATGATGAAAACCTATTCTGCACAAAATGGTGATGGTTAAACAGATAATAGTATAGTAGAAGATAACTATGTTTCCACATACATCACAATACTTATTTAGAAAAATTACAAAGAAAAATCTGCAAATGAAACCAGCCTAAATCTGGTACAGTATTTATAAAAATGTCTTCAAGGCAAAACAATACCACAAAATACAGAATCAAGTCTTTAAAGACACGGAACCACATTATCCAATATCTTTAACCTAACAATAAGAAATATGACCCACTGTTGGTTTTTAGAAGTATAGAGCTATGGCAGAAGAAATTAATACAGGCTTCTTGCTTCCTGTGGATGGTAGGAGTTGCTGTTTTCTGAAGACAATAAATACACTGCAGTCACTGACCTCTGTTTGCCAGTGTGTGATATTGAAACAGATTGTCAGGTAAGATTTAATACAAAAATAAGGATTTTAACAACCATGCCCTTAATTTGTGAAATTTTGAAAGGGATAGGTCACCTGCTAAAATTTTGCAGAGACAGATGTTAAGCTTTGCATATAAGTAGTAATGATAACATGTATAAATAAAGGAGGAATGACATTTGAAGAGAGAGCAGTAACTGTTAAAAGGGTCCAGGAAGTTTAATATCAGTCCTGAATCAGTCATCCGATCTAGAGACTAAAAAGGCAAATGCAATTCTAGTCTGTAGAACTATAGGCCAGTATCCTGTTTCGTAGTTCCTGCTGCACAACAGGAGTAATGTAACCAGTAGCACATTCTTTCTTCATGGAATGTTATATAGTTTTTCACACATTTCAGACATATCCCCAAAATGAGAAATAAGCTCTTTAATTAGCAACAAGCTGTCAGTGACATCCTATTGCACAAACAGAATTGTGCAACAGGATACTGGCCGTAGGATCCAGGTCATGAGACATACTGTACAGTAGTAATAATCCTATACTGTATTGTGCTTTGATCAAACCTCAGCTGGAGCCTTGTTCCCAGTTTTGGGAACTGCAGTTTAAGAAGAACATCAGTGGATTAAGGACATCCAAAGGTGGGTAACAAAGCTAGCAAGCAGTTCAATGGGAAATGCTGGAAGGGATAGCAAGTGTGATGAAGATAAGCAAGGCAATGACATTATAAACATTATCAAAGTGTTGCTACAAAAAAAGATGAAACAATTTTCTATTGGTTTTGGAGGCTAAAAGGTTAAAATGGGGGGGGGATTGTGGGAAGCAACTAAAATTAGGAGAGTATTCCTGATATTATAATCTATTCAATTGTGTGGACCGCTTGTAAAAATTGTGACCTTTTTATATTAGAGGCTTTTAACGACTGGACAACTTCTAAGAGGATATTAGAAAAGTGGATTTCCTACTCCAGCAGAGAGCAAACTAGAGGACCTTTCTGGTTTCTTTCAGTTCCATGATTCTTTGTTTCCAGAGAGTGGCTAATATGTAAAATGAGATCTAATGACCATCATATATCATCCAACTAATGGCCATAATATCTCTTTTATGATTATAATATTGGCTCTTGGTTTGAGTCTGCACAAGCTTAGCTTAAGAACCTGTGCCATTTGTTTTTAACATTTTCCAAAGGATGTTGGCATTCATATCAGAACATCATGCAGAGTTCCTGAATGACACATTACACTAGAATTAAGTCATACAGAGCTACTAGAATTCTGCAACATTCAGAATCTATCTTCTTTCCAATTCTCTTGCTACCTACACATCTCTAGATCTCCTGCCACCTTCAAGCTACGCAAACCAGAGAGATGGAAGAGAGAGAAAAACTGAATACGTACCTAAAGAACAGAAAACATTTCATGGTTTAAGCCAGTGAATGGAGCAATACAAAGAGAGGAAGATACCCCTCCAAACATTACCCACTACAGCAGAGTCACTACATAAGCTATTGAGGGATTCTGGAATTTTAATTTTAAAAAAAACTTTTAGAGCTCTGCTGATTTAAAAATCAGTTTAATGATCTCATAGGCCTGTCCATTCCAAACTTTGCCACAGATCAGGCTATGAAACTTTCCAACTCAAGTCTGATTACTTCCAAATCAACTCCATTCCAGAAAACATTGTAGACATCTAAGAATTCACTTGCCTTATTGGACAAAGTTATTTGTCACTGCCAATTTCACCTCCTGTCTCATGAGAACCAAGAGGTTTCAATTTTGGTTTTTCTCATCTTGATCTTTCTACAAAGTTCCTTTGCTCACCATCTTCAACTTGACTCATCTTGTTCACTTGGGAGATTTAATATCTGTGAACATTCTGTGCCAATTAGGGTGCAATGGGGTGGCATTCCCAGGTCTAGAGGCCAGTTCTTCAGACTGCCAGATAGATTGGCAAGATACCAAGTGGAGAGATAAATTTATCCATGAGACAGCAGCAGATCTTTTAAAAAGTTATTTTTTTAAAGACTTACTGCTCCAAAACCCCTCAATAGCCATGGTGTCTAAGGGGTTTTGGCATTTGTAAACCAAGAAGTAATTTCTCCAAGGTCTGCTCCTGAATCTTGTTTGATGGTTGCATGATGATAAACAGTGCAGACGTCTCTTCTGGCATTTGCCCTTTCCATTGCGTCCTTGGATTGATTAATGATTTGCAACAGATGAGCAAAGGAACATAGCGTGAAGTCAGTGAGGAGGGTGGGGGTGGCAGAGGAGTGTCCACCTTACCCAAGAGCACACGGTACACTTCCCAAGAAACCTGTGGGTAGTTTCCCTGAAAAGAACATACTGACCTCCAGTGAGGGATTCCAAGACAAACAACCACCCCTCCATTGGCAGATGTTCATTCACTGAGTATGTAAAGAGACAAGGGCTTTTGTGGCCCCGAGCGGGAAGAAAGGACAGCTTTTAGTTCCATGCTAGCAGCAAGGCAAACAAACTGGCATGAGAAGTACTTGATTCTGAAGATTTCTCCAATGAAGCACTTCTTGGCTTTTAAATCAGAATTGTTAATTGCCGATTGGTTAGCAGTGGTTGCTAGCAGAAAATGTGGATCATCCCCAGCAAACTAGGTTTTACCACTTGTGGAGTCAGGGAAAGTTACTTTTTGAACTATATGCTCCATAATCCCCTAGCTAGCATGACTATTTTCTATGCTGGCTGAAGGGTTTTTGAGAGACACAGCCACCACCATTACCACCTTGCTGAGTTCTGCCTGCAGGCTCATTTGGGGTTTGCTGACTGCAGGGAAGATTAAAGATAAAAATAGTTTATGTCTGGATACGGATTGGATAAGCAATCCAAGCTACAGATTCAGACAAGGAATGCTCATTTAAGACCATACACATAATATAGTGATTATATTATGTGTATGGTGTTAACAAATAGCAGTTTTGAAGATATAATACTTAACACAAGCTGCACAGCCCCATAACAACATAACATGTTGCAGACAGATAGACAGACAGACAGACAAGACTGAGCTACATTTTATGCTCGTTTCCTTCTCTGGTAGTCTACCATCTTCATATCTTCATAGCCAATCTATGTTCTATGCTGGCATCTAATCACATATCTTATAACCATCATATACCATCAAACAAGCATTTGGTCAGGTGGTGTGCCCAGAAAGGTTAAAGCAGCCCAGAGCAACTATCTACTAAGCTCTGCTACTATCAATCCAAGGAGGAAAGATGGTTCCTTGAGGAATGAGTCCATAGTTTTATGGAGTTCTAAGCGAAGTGCGCCAGGCTGGTCCTGTGCTGGGGATTTGGCTAGCAGGCTCAAAATCATACCTTCTCTCACCATCTTTACTGAGTACATGAGCAGGAGGAATCTATATGTGCTTCTACATTCCAAGAGAGACAGTCAGTAGTGAATAGAGCATCAGACTTGCACTCAGGAACCTGTATTCAAAGCCCTCCTCAGCTATGGAAACTCAGAGAGGGGTAGAAATAGTAAACCACTCCTTGAACTAATTACTTGCCATGAAAACCCTACTCGAGACACAATAACTCTGAAACTATTTGATGGTACACATAACAACCGGCATTCCCAAGATAAAGGCTTGTTACATGGGAAGATAGTACAATATAGTAGGATGGATTTTAAAACACACACATTCCCATACACACATGCACACACATGCGTATGTGTCTAGTGATTGCTCTGTGTAGGATTATGCCTTTTACACCTAAACCATCATGCATGCAAATTAACAAAAAGCAAGACTTGCCTTCTGACATCCCAGCAAGAATTCAAAATTACAGTTTATGAAGCAGAGCCCACCAGATGGTGCTACTACTACAAATTTCAAGAAAGTGGTTCCAAAGCTGAAAGAATAACCAGGGATGGGAGTTTGATTCAAGGAATTTCATTCATTTATGGATCATAAACAAGAATTTTGTTAAACACACTGTAGTGTGTATATAATGTGTTGTGTGTTGTACAGTCGAGACCGACTCTACGTGACTCCATGTCCGTGGAGTTTTCTTGGCAGGAGTACTGGAATGGCTTGCCAGTTCCTACTCCAGGTGTATATAATACCACATGGAATATTGCTGCAAGCTCCAAGATCAGGTATACAGGTATATTGAAACCAAGATTGTATAATTGATTTTATGTAACTGTCATAGATCTTCACAGAGGAAACAGATTATTTAAAAGTGTTGTTCATCATAGAATAAAGGAACAGCAACTTTAAAAGTAATATTTGCACACACACACACACAAACACACACACACACACACACACAAATACTGTATATGTAACATATAACTTCCTTTTCATGAATATTATTTAATGATTTTTAAACAGCTTTTGAAACAAACAATAGCCAGGATAACAATAGTGTTTGCATAAGGTTTGTGTAGCCTGTGCAAATAATATAATTGATAAGGCGCTAGCTAGGCAATGCTGTACATCCCCAGGGTCCTACTGACTGAATGATTCTGGAAGTTATAGTGCTTTTTTAAAAAGTTGTAGCATAGCACACATATTACTTAGGTTTCTGGAATATCAGTCACCATTTGCTACTCTTAATGGGAAATAAAAGATCATTCTAGCAGTTTGTCTACTTTGTGCGTCCAAGGATTTGTCTCAGAGCGCAAGGCTCAGGTT
Organism: Phrynocephalus versicolor; assembly: GCA_023846285.1. Lineage (NCBI taxonomy): Eukaryota > Metazoa > Chordata > Lepidosauria > Squamata > Agamidae > Phrynocephalus > Phrynocephalus versicolor. Next base: position 4,897,532 of record JAHTLZ010000127.1, on the reverse strand, counting down.
CAGTTCTGCATGAAGTTTTGGTGAGTTATTAACAGGAAATGCAGGCAGTAGAGGGTTAAATGAGCCAATAATGTAGCTCAGAGCTACGTCATACCACAGCCCCTAAAGCTTGAAGAGCTTCATTGTGCAGGAAGCTGGAAGCATTCGAAATGTGGACGTACAGACGAACTCTGAAGATACCTTGGACAGCCAGAGTCACTAATGTGGCTGTATTACAACACATGAATAAAAAGCTAGAAATCTTCAATACCATAAAGAGAAGAAAACTAATATTTTGGGCAAATAATGCACAATGAGAAATTCCGTCTGCTGCAGGTTATCCTTCAGGGAAAAACAGATGGGAAGCGTGGCCCGGGGTGTAGAAGAACATTCTTGCTTAAGAACTTAAGCCGGTCCGCAGTGAGCACAGCTGCTCTACTTAGAATAGCTCTAGATCAGTGGTTCTCAACCTGTGGGTCCCCAGATGTTGCTGGACTGCAACTTCCAGAAGCCTCCTCCACTCGCTGTGTTGGAAAGGGTTTCTGGAAGTTGCAGTCCAAGAACATCTGGGGACCCACAGGTTGAGAACCACTGATCTAGATAGAAACCAGTTCAGGGTACTGATCACCAACATTCTACGAGGATATGGCACATGAAGCAGAAGAAGCTGGAATATGGATTAGTGCAGGTATGGGTAACACATATTTCTCAATGCACTGGAAAACAGAATAATGGTCTTACATTACATTACATACAGAACTTACATGCTGCTTTAAAACCATACATAAATGCCCAATGTATCTTGCTTTCAAATAAAACTTAAATTTGTCAAAAGGTAAATTTATTTGGGCGTCTGAGCTTGGTAAGGTGCCATTTATATTCTCCTACAACTTTCTAAGCTTGTACAAGTTACTTTTTAAGACTGCAGTTCCAATATCCCCTTCCCAGTTTACATGGGAACTACCCAGGCTGTTCAGAAACTTAAGAAAGATATCATCAAAAAAGTTACTTTCACACATTTTTGTAATACCTTGCTGTGTTGGTGTGGTCTGAACAAGATATGTCCTGAACATACATCCTGGGGTGGTTTTCAGAGTAGCTGTCCACATGACAAGCCTGATGTACTTACTGTATGTTTGAATATGTGGCAACTAATCAGGCCACCCTAGACAGAGAAGTTTATGAACAGCTAATTCACATAGCCTCAAGCATTTGGCCCTCCTTTCCCCTTGTTTCTCAATGAGGTGGTGAAATGGGCTATACTACTGGGACTGCAAGGCTGGGTTCTACTCCCAGCCCTGCCTGTTCCTACCCTTAGCAACTGTGAGTACCCACCCGAAATCTGAATCCATTCTACTATATAAGGAAAGGACTTCCCAAGTCTTTTGAACAAGTAGAGCTGATGTTGGCCTAGCAAGTGGAATCCCCTCACTGTATGCAAATTATGAAACCGAATAACCAGCTCTAAATTATTGCCCACCCCATTTCCTATTTGATTTGTCTTGCACTGGGTAAAAATCAGCAGAACAAAGCTTTTGTAGCTGGGGTTTTCCAGTTGTGCATGAACTACCAACTTGGCAGCAGTGAAAAACTAACTACGGTATGTGTATGTGGCCTTGCTGGTGGAGGTGCGAAGTAGTCCTGATTTTTCTGGAGAAAGATGAAAAGGCAGCATAATAAATAGGAGACAGATTATGCCTAAATCCTCCACCCCTGCTAAGAGAGGGATTTTCTATACATACATGTATGGCCTCCCCAACCCCTCTCTGGAACCATGGATCTTCTCTATCCAAAATGTGTCAATCTTCATCGCTGAATGAGTGTCCTGTCCTTGATGACATGTAACAACATTTAGTCTAATCACATATAGATTCATATTAGAATGGCAGAGCTAGGAGGGACCTTATGAACCATCAAACCCAATAGGTGTGTACAGCCGCCAGCTGCTCCCCACCATGACCACAATCTAAAACATCCCTGGTGGCCCCCAGAAAACACATTGTGACCCCCTTGGGTATCACAACCAACAGGTTGGGAGCTTGTGATCTAGAGTAATATATCCCAGCCTCAGGTCTCCCAAGCTTTCTCGATATCAACATCCAGCTGGATGCCTACATCCATCAGTGGACAGGGGTTCATACAATCCCAGTCCAACAATATCTGGAAAACCAAAGATAAGAACCACTGGTCTAGGGGTGTCATACTCCAACAATAGAAAGAGCTTCAAAAAAGGAGGGAAGGAAGGAAGGAAGGAAGGAAGGAAGGAAGGAAGGAAGGAAGGAAGGAAGAAAGGGCTAAAAATATGGTCTTTCTATCCATTTGTTAAAAAATAAAAAGGTAAAACACAATACTATGAGTGACCATCCAGGAATAAATTTCATATATCCTCCACAAATCAAAGCCAATAAAATTCTGACCTTTCACCTGCAAAGCACAGCACAGTCATCCCCAGGGTAAAATAGAACTACAGTACTGTACTCTGTTCTTTTCTATAAATCCAAGTCTTAAACTGGTCATTCAAAGAGCATAGCACAAGCCTATGCCTGTCTACTCAGAAGCAAGTCTCATTGCATCTTTCAGAAGGGGGGGGATTAAAGCCAGTTTCTGAAGGAAATAGAAACTTAAGTCTGTTGCAGCAAAATAACAAAGATTTTGGGGCACCTTAAAGATGAATATGTGTATTTTGGCACAAGCCTTTGCAGACTGCAACCCACTTCCGCAGATACAGGAAATGTTCTTCTAAGTTGGCAGGTACACAGAGATATGTTTATGAGATGGTAGGTGAAACTCTAAGCAGGGAAGTTATTACTCAGTGCTTGTCCTTTACTTTTTAAATAAGCATTATCGTTTTCTTTCTGTCTTTACCGTGAGCTTAAGTTTCAGCTTCCATCTGTCTTCACCATCTTTAAGGAAAAAAACAAAACAAACCCTCATATCTCATGATCCATCCGTGTCTTTTAAAATACAAAGCAGTTTGCAAAGCTCAACTAATAAAGCATAATGTATCTGTTTTAAGGGTCTTGCACCCATGCTTTGTAGGGTCAGAACAAAGCTGACCAAATAATGTGTAATAACCCCCCCCCCAAACCACCATGCAGTTCAGTAGTAAGCAACCGGTCACTGTGGTTTACCACAATCTGTTCCTGCTTTTTGCCCCTTTGCAAACCCAGGCAGCCTTCAAACCCTGCCGGGTGGGTGCATTTACACAGACTAACATTCCAGTAATAAAGTTTTTTTTCTGTTCTGAATCCATTAGCAGCTCTCTCGGAAATGGCTTTTGGATGATTCATCCTGGAAAGGCTGGGAAACACCCACTTAGCTCATGGCCAGACCATCCTCACCCCACCCCTCCAGGGACCAAAAAGCAAGACTTTCTGTTAAGCCATATAATTTTACAAACAAAACAGGAGTCATGGAAGGAAGCAAAGCAGAGAGGTTGAGACTTGTGCAATAAATACTGTGCTATATGCTATACATGGAATTTAGAGAAAATCTTGCATTTCCAGGATATCTAAGTATTCAGTACTACAAAGAAATACTGTACAGTAGTCCCAATTTCAGGTCCCTAAGTACGAAACATTTTGGTAAACCGCAGCCATTCCAAAGGCTTTCTTTCAATTTTTTGCACTGTGCGCTCTTCCCTCCCACCACCCCGCTGAGTAAAAACAACAGGTAAATTAATCATAATACATAGAAGAGCCAAGTCTGTTTATCAAGCTAGCATTTGTATGTTGTGCAGAGAAAACTCTATACCAATTTTTCTTTTAAAGGAGGGATCTCATTAGGACACCGTTCAATAGTATTCATGAAAATTTATTTCGCTTACGTTTGCTGATCTTTCTTTGAACAACAAACAGGAGATTTTAGAATCTGGGGCAAGTAATAACCAGCACTTTCAGCAGCAGCTTTGGTTCATAATTTACATAAAATGAAATATCTTGCTATCCTTCATCATCATCATCATCATCATCATCATCATCATGTGCCAGCAAATCAATTTTGACTTATGGCAACCCTTTTCAACGTTTTTAAGTTTTCTAAATACTCCGATGTGGTTTACCATTCTCTTCTTCTGGGGTGGACCCCTTGGACTGTGCAGCTTGTTAGTTGCAGACTTTCTGTTGCCTGATTATTATGTGTTATATCCACTTGGTCTTTCAAAGTGTGTCTTCTTCTGGTGTAAAAGCCAAGATGCTTAAAAGTCAAAAGGATGTTTGCTTTGGGAGGGCAAAAGTACACTAGAAACATGGTTGTCCAGCTCCAAAATATTCCTTTGCTATTTTGGGGTGTTACATAAAAGGCTGTTTATTGCAGGACACCATCCATTTCCCCATAGGCACATTAATGATACAAAAGCTCAGAGGTATCACTACTTGAGCAGCATTCCTTAAAATTTATATTTTTCCGTGAATAAGACTATTTTTGGTCTAAAATTTTTGGACTAAAAACTGAGTGCCCTCTTGTACATGGAAGTAAGCCAGGGAAAGAACTGTGCAATTGTGAAACTGTAATATTGGGTTGGAAAAGTGGGGGATCATCAGTTTGAGCTTATGACTCCTGCTGAGGCCTCCAGGGTACTGGCACATTGCCTGCCAGTGGCTTCTCCGCTTGACCCTTGCCCATCCTGGCTGATTAAGACTGGGGGGGGGGGGAGCATGCCCGAATGGGCTTCATTAATTGCCGCCTCCTTCAGGGACGGGGGTCCTTCCAGATCGGCTGAAAGGGGGGTGCTGTCGGCCCCTTGGTCACTCTCTTGTAGGGTGCCCCAGGGGTCAGCGATCTCCCCCATGCTGTTTAATATCTATATGAGGCCACTGGCTGAGTTCATTCGGAGGGGTGGAGTAAGGGCGTTTATACACGACCCCTAAGCTCCGCTGCGAATGGCTGCAAGCTCCGGACCTTAAAAATGTTTCCCCACCAGCTCCGGAGTTTGCAGACAATTAAGTGCGACTCCGCCCACCTAAGCGCGACCCAGCGCACCTTTCAAGTACCTGCTTTTGGGAGGTGAAAAATATTTGATGCGCAGAGTGCCTGAGCTCTCCTCCCTTCTTTTTCTTGTTTTTCTTTTGCCTCCCGCCCCTTTAAGAGGAACCAGGAAGTGACCCGGGGTTCGGAGCAATTTCCACCGGCACTCGGAGGTAAGGTTTATTTCTTTTGTCCCTGTTTAAGGCTTTTTTTCCTCCCTCCCCTCACACAGACAGAACAAGGAAGTGCGGAGCGGGTGGGGACGGAGGAACAGCAACGAAACCTCAAGATCTCTGGTCCGAATTTAAGGGACCAGCGGATCTTAGGAGTCGTGTAAAAAGGCCCTAAGTTGCCATCAGTACGCTGATGACACAGATCTAACGGAGGTTGTACAGACCCTTGGCTGCAGTCATGGAATGGACCAGGACTGCAGTCATGGAATGGTCCAGGACTAACAGGCTCAAACTCAACCCGGAGAAGACTTAGGTTCTGTTCCTCGGAGGGTTGGGGGTGAATGGATATAGTGGCTCTTTTCTCAGTCTGGGTGGGTCTTCTGCCCCTCCAGCTGATAGATAGAGTGAGGAGTCTGGGCATCGTCCTTGATCTGGTGTTGTCCCTGGAGTCCCAGGTGGCAGCCGTTTCTAGGGCGGCCTTTTATCAACTTAGGCTTATCGCCCAGATTCGCCTGTACCTTGATGGTGACTCTTTGAGGACAGTTGTGCAAGCGCTGGTCATCTTGAGGATAGATTACAGTAACGCGATCTACATGGGGCTCCCCTTGACCCTTGTTCGGTGGTTTCAGCGGGTGCGGACTGTGGCAGTCAGATTAGTGGTTGGTGCGAGCAGGTATGATTGCATCACCCCAAGCTTGGCTTGCCTGCATTGGTTACCCATTGCCTCCCGAATAAGGTTCAAGGTACTGGTTTTGATTTACAAAACCCTCCATGGTTTGGGATCAAAGTATCTGGTGGAACGTATCTCCCAAAGATCAGCCCCGGTCCAGCCCACCGGAGCATTGGCCTGCTCGCTTCGTGTCGCCGCTCTGAGGGAAGCCCGAAGTCCTCCACTCAGAGCCGTACTTTCTCAACGGCAGGACCGATTCTTTGGAATCATCTTCCATGCGAGATACAGCTTGCGGAGTCCCTTCTGGTGTTCAAAAAGAACCTTAAAACTTGTCTGTTTAAAGTTGCCTTTGGCAACTGCTGAGGTTGTTTGTCTACTTGGTAGTCCACTGTTTGTCTGCCGCTGCCATATTGTCTTTCTCTTTTCTTTAATACTTGAATAATTTATTGTCAAGGAGGCATAGTGGGGAATCCATAGCCAAGGATCTAAACCACTGGGCTAGCCAACTGTTTGATATGGAAGCTGCCTTGGATATTTTTAAGAAGAAAGGCGGGGTAAAAATATTTTAAATAAAGAAATAAGTAAGATCCTAATGGGGAGACTTTAATTATTACCCAATTTTATTTTTCAAATTGCTGAACAAATCATACATGGAATGTGATGACTCATTGGTAACTGTGCCTAATAATAGCAGCTTAAAAATCCAGGGCAGCCAAAGTCCAAGGGCTAAGCTTAGGAGGCTCCGTATGCAACCAACAATGGGGGTGATGAGGAAAGAGTGCCATGCACAGACCCATAAACCTGGAAGGCTCTTGCCTTGGGGTTTGGAGCTGACTGTCGGGAAAGCCACAACCAATGAGCCACTGTGTTAGGAAAGTGCATTCCTGCTAAGATACAGGAATATAAATATAGTCATGACCTCATCCCAAGGCTGAGGTACTGCCAAGCTGCTGCTGGAGTGGAAGCAGCTGTTGAGACAGGAATAATCCTTAATGCAACAGCCTGAGTTGAATGAGAAGGGGGAGGCAGGAAACGCCATTGGTTCAGAGATACCTGGCTCAGGTTGGAGAGGAAAATGCCTTCCTCACTGTGGGAGGTTTTTCAGACAAGAATATTTTGGGGTCTGGTACTGGGTTACAATTGCTTTGCCAGGACACTGTTAAGAGAAGTCGGTTTCTGCACCACAATCCCCAGAACATCCCACCAGCATGATCGGTATTCTGGAATTTCTAGTTATTATTATCATCAATTGTTGCTATTGGTGCCAATTTATTAATGTGCTGCAAGATCTCTCGTTGAGTCTTATGAGCATTTTTGCAAAAACAAATGAACAGATCCTAGCAGTTTATCATACTGTTGTTTTTTATTTTCTACATCATCATCGTTTTCTCACGGCCGGACAATGCTCCATCATGATGCTCTGGACTGAACGTAGCTAGTCATCATGGCTGGGAATTCTGGCAGAAAGAAAGTCACAAAAAAGTAACTTTTCTTTGTCTTGAGCATAGAAGGGACCATGCTTGTGCTCAGAGAAGCATGAAACAACAGGGAGAGAGGGATTTATCAAATGACTGGGAATTATATCTGTGAATCTGTTATGCTTAGTTGGCACAGAGATCCAGATGTGGTTGCATGGAAGGCAGTTTGACTCATGCATCTAGCTTGTCTATGTGCCCAGCATATCCCTTGAACAACAGCTTTGTTCTGTCAGCTCTCTGAGGCGGAAACTCCTCAGCAAATGAGTGAGAGTTTCCATCGGGTGAACAACACTCCACCCCTCTCCCTATTCACGAGCTCCTGGCAGGGTGAAGGAAGAAGGAATGAGAGATTTTTCTCCAAGCAAGGAAAAGCAAAAACATGTTGCTTATATACCACCCCATAGCACTTCAAGCATTCTCTGAGCAGTTTGCAAGTAATTATGCACACGACACACATTGTGTCCCACCAGCATCTGCAGCAAGCTGAGCACTCATTTTATCAACCTTTTTGGAAGGATGGGACCTAAGATTGAGTCCTAGGTCATAAGCAGAGTTTTGGCTGCAGTACAGCAGTTTTCGGTGCCACAAGGCTCAAGATCATTCCTTTTCCCTCTGTCCCACTCCATCCAGTGCAAGCTGGGAACTTGGGACATCCAAATGCAAGTCTCCACTGAGCTCACCAGGTGACCATGGAGCAGCCACTGTCTCTTACAGATGGTTGTTACTGGGCAGGGGGGGGGGGAGAGAAGGGGAGGCATGTACTCTACACTCCAGTGATCTTGTTGGAAAGATGTAATATCAGTATTGCAAACCATCAACTTCTATATAAACAGGAGCTTCAGTGGAAAAGCCCCCATATCCGAAGGTTCCCTCATTCCTTAGTGACATAGGAAGCTACCATACAATGGGCCAGACCATTGGTCCAGGTAGCTTGGTACTGACAATATCCCACTGGCATCACATCTCCAGTTCAGGCAAGATACTTACCTGGTAATTGAGTGGTGGGTGTCCTCCTTTATCCAAGAAATAAGTAGGTCTCATTCTGCTTAGTTTCCAAAACTTAATAAAAATGTGAGTGTCTTTGAGGCGGCTTTGTGTTATGGTAGATTCAAACAGTCAACCTTTTCTGGATTGGATCTCTTTTCTGTTTCTGCACTGCAAGTCTGAATGGTCCTTCTCCTAAGGTCTAAGTGAGGATCAACAGATTCCTTGTCTATTGAAGAACAGAAGGTTAAGGATGTGTTGCTAGTTAATGGATTGTCACATGTGTTCTTGATCATGTTCCAGTCCATGGCTTGGTGTGTGACATGGAAAACAAGCACTAACTCCTTAGTCTGAGGCAATTAATCAATGTGATTTTGGCTACTGCATTTATGCTGGTATAAGTAACCAATAGAGCCTTGACCTACATAGGTGTATTTTAATAAGGGATTACTTTCATGTACTGACTCACCAAAACAAGCATATAGTTGGCAGCTAGAAACAAACTGAGTAAAATTTGTTAGTCTTTAATTACTACATGAGCCCTCGTTGAACATCTTACCAGCATTTTTGTGAAAACAAAAGGCAAGAGATCTTAGCAATTTAGCATATTGTTTTATTTTATACACATTATTTAACTATTTGTATATAAAAACAAAAATGCACAAACAACAGCACCGCAGTTGACGTGAAAGGACTCACGGATAACTGGTGGTGGTGGGGAGAAGTTTATAGTTCTGTCTATGCTATATGACACTCAGAAGTATAAAAAGGCAAATGATGAAAACAGAATGATAAATTCATTTTTATAAGTATATAAAACTGAAGCTGAGCATTGCATCAATAAGAAAAAGAATGGCACTGTCTTTAAGGCACAGTGTGAGGAAACATCACTGCATAATCACTCTTCCAAACCTGATGCCCTCCAAAATGGTTTAAACTTTTGCTATGCTAGCTGTGGACTTAAGGGATTTGGACACTGACACATTTGGAGGACATTTGGGTTTGAAATGACTGCTCTCCATTATATCTCCATTGTATAAGCAGCCAAAGCCAAAAGAGAGGCCAAAAGTATATATTGAACACTTCATTGAACACACAATATTTTTCCAGCAAGAAAAAACAAAACTGGATGTGTCTAAGACACTAATAGCAGGCAACTTTTTTTTAGTATCAAACATTAAAGGCAAGGTTCTTTGGATATTACTGTAATAATACTGCTGTTTGGTAAGGTGCACTGCTTTTAAGTAGAGTGCAGGCAGATATTTCTAATCCTTAGATCATACCAATGCTGTTTCTTCAGTATAGCAATACATGATAAATACATGAATGTTCAATACATAAATACATGGACGTTATTTTTTTATCCCAGTAAACACTATTAGTTTTCTAAATTCTGTTGGAGGCCACTTCTTAATGTGGACACCATACATGACTGAAAATGATGCAGATACTAACCATTTTGATGGTTGATCCCGAACCTTTTCATGGAAACCTTTTCATGGAAATTGTTGGGAGATTCGAATGATTTCCTTTCAAACATGAAGGTGTTTTCTTTATCTTTAATCTCTCCCTAAGTAAGCATGACTTTTTGCCCTCTGTACATCAATGGTTTGGATGGTGTCTTTTTGAACAACAGAAGAAATGTTCTGTTGAGGTGCAATATGAACTACTCACATTGCACCACTCCTGTGAAGACCCCATCCGTTCAAAATGGGATCCAAATACAGACCTTCAGGCTGTTATTTTACAACATATAATCTAAATTTACCGATGATTAAGAAATTATTCAACAAAAATGTTAAAAACCCTAAAAACAAAAATAAAGAACAGTGTGATTTTGCCTACCTAAGAAGGTAAACTCATTGCCCTTAAGATTCTAACATGGAGGTTGTGTTGCTTTTAACTGTCAGGCAAATGCATTAAATTAAAGAGTTCTCTGAGCTCTTCTCTTCTGCTGCTTCAATACACCAACCAGAAAGTCTGAATGATGCCTCACCAGTCTGTGTCAGAGCTCCCAGTTTGGTGGAAAGAAGTTAACTCACTGGTGGCTATCTGAATAAAACAAGGGACCTATTGCCACTTTCCTTCCAACAGCTGCCCTAGCCCTCGACGCAAAATGACTAACAGAAATGCAGGAACCTGGTGGCACAAAAAGAGAGCGGTCATGAGGACAGAAGCCAACAAAAACATGGATACTGAAGGGGCAAATATTTAAGGGGGGGATGACTGCAAGCTAAGTAAGAGTTGCATAAGGAGAATTCAGGGAAATGTATGTTCAGATTGGAATGCATTTGTCTAAAAGGTGGAGAGAAGAAAGTACCATGGGTTTCTCCTTCATTCACAGACAGTTTTCTCTGGTGCGTAAACCTGCATTATGGCCAACTTAAACAGCACCAACGTTGTCCCCAGCCTGAAATCTTGAAGCTCTCAGTTGGCTAGAAAGAACAAAGGTCAAGAACATCTGCTATAGATAAGGAGATACCCCAGCAGCATGCACAGGGAAACAGCAGGAGTGCCAAGCCTTGGCAAGCAACAGAGGAGAAGACCTCGAGATGGAGATAAGGGGAAAAGGTGAGAGGTAACATAAAAGAGATACATGGGTTAGTAGGAAAGCTGGAGGAAAAGGTACTTTTTAAAGTCTTTTTTAAAAAAGAGAGATTTCACAGAGAAGAACAGAGCAAGTGCGTAAATGAAAGGAGGAATGACAGATGAAAAGAATGAATGAGAAAATATGAAAAAGGAGGAATAATGGGAAAAGGGGAAAGAAAAAAAGACAGCAAAAAGGATAGTATTTCCTTCCCTTTCTGTTGTCCTTGACCTCTTGTTGTTGACTTATCTCCTCTCTCTTCACCTGCTCTTCCCTGACCTTTGACACCACCACCCCACTATCTACTCTTGGATGAATATCAGACGTGCAGAATAGACTAAATCAGCAAGGTACACCAGAAAATTGACAGCTGTCAGGACAGCAATAACAACCAACTTATCCCAGTAGCAGGTACGACTTCCTCCACAGTATGACGACCGAGAAGGATTCCCTCCGTGTTTCCTGTCAAACTTGTAGATTGGCCAGATGATGGTGGCTGTTGCATACATGAGCACGGCCAGAAGAGTGTAACCACTGAGGAACTTGTTGAATGGAAAGGGAAGCCAGCCGGTACATTCGCCAATGCACAAGATGATAACCACCAGCGAGAGGATGAAGCAGATGCAGTAGACAGCCATGCACCACTTAAGGGCCTCGTGCTGCTCGTAAGCAGGTGGATCACTGATGTAAACGAAGATGATACAAGCAATGAAAGTCTCCACTACCTTGAGCAGTCCAGGAATAGTGGCCATGTAGCCAGTGACTTCTCCTGGTTTGGCTTTGGTCATGGTGACCTCTGTAGAGTAAGCTAAGAAGGAGAGGCAAGAGAACACTGTGGCAGCAATACGGTATCCACGCTCTTCACGGCTAAGGCTCTGGTCCTGAATGAAGGTAACTGGGTAGATGATGGAAGCAGAGAGGCACATCAAGGTGGCATACATTGCAAACGTGATGGGGAAGTTCTTCCAGGAGACTGGCATGCGGTGCTGAAGACCAGCAAATTCCACCAGCAAAATGAAAAGTGTGATGGCAAAGCAAACGCACCAAGAAAACATGCACCAATCACCATTACGGCCATACCAGGCATTCCGGTGAACCACCAGGCTGAAGGTCACGCATGTGAAAATGACTTCCAACAAGCGGACAATGCCCAGCTGAGAAGTCAGGGCACTGGTGTTGCCCACGGATTTTGAGCGGGTTACTGGCATTGCAGATCTAGAGGGGGGAAAAATAAAATAATGTAAAACATTAAGATGGCTGGGTCAACAATGTGCTGAACTTGGTCCTGAGGCATTTGGACATAACACTCACTTCATTCACTACTTCACTCAAATACTATCCTCTTTTGAAAGTCAGTGTGGTATGGAGCAAGGATGAAAACCACATAGCCCTCCAGATGTTCTTCAGCTGGAACTCCCATCAGACAGAGCCAATGGAGAGGACTAATGGGAGTTGAAGTCCAAAAGCAGGAAAACTGGGTGGCCCTCCAAGTGTAACTGAATCCCAACACTCTTCAGCTTCAGCCAGCATGGTCCAGTGGCCAAGAATAATGGGATATGCACCTAACAACACCTGGAGGCCCATAACTTCCCCACATTTGGTTAATGTTAGGATATGACTGATGAAACTCAGGAAATCCCCACCTTAGACAGGAGGTGCATGTTGGACAGTCGCCATCAGTCAATACCATGTACCTTGTGGGGCTTTTACAAGAATAAAAATGGAGGAAAGGAACCACAACTAGTTATGAAACCAACCCTGATAGATCATACTTTAGGAAATGTACCCTTTAGCAAGAAGATTTCCCTCATTCAGACACACACCAACCTGAGCTCATTAAGGGAAAAGTCAGATTTAAATATACAGTGCTAAATTAATCCTTCAACCTATTTCTAATCTGCAACATTAGTTGAATTAACAGGATTATTATCCCTTTAATCATAGTCCTAAAAATTCACTTAGTCACTGAGGGTAGGATACTCAAATCCTCTGTACAATGGGAACACTCACAATTTGCTCTGTTGTTGAGCTTTATTCTTTATTCTTACCACTAATTAAACAAAAATTTAAATTTAAATTTAAATTTAAATTTAAATTTAAATTTTATTATTATTATTATTATTATTATTATTATTATTATTATTATTATTATTATTATTATTATTATTATTATTATTGATGATGATGATGATGATGATGATGATGATGATGATGATGATGATGATGATGATGATGATGATGATGATGATGACAATGTCAAATTAATTTTGATTTATGGTGACCAGAGTTCTCCAAGTAGAGAATACTGGGGGCATCCTGTCACTGGGCAGCTTGCCCAAAGCCACACAGGCTGATTTTTCTTCCTGGAAGCACAACAGATGATCAAACTCCCAACATCTGGCTCCACAGCTAGATAACTAAACCATTGAGGTGTCCAGCCAATTTTTTAAAGGCGCCCATATTTTCCATAAACTATTCAAATCCCTCATATGGAATAGAAGCCTTGAAGTAAGTAAAGCTGTTACCGGGACAACAAAACTGAGCTGAACATTTGTGTGTAAAAAAGGAAGCTTGTAAAGGGCTTAAGAGTGCAATGAGTGAAGAAAGCAACTCATGTCAGCTTGAAAGCATGTCTACAGAAAGTGCAATAGGAACTCTCATGAAATGTAAACCGATTCATTGTATGAGTCAGCATTATTGTCTCAAGCATATTCACTTGAGCATGCCTGACACAAATGCATTCCTATCAAAACAGTGCATGAAAAAATTATCTAACACATTTGCATCCAACCACATGTACAAAATAAAACCCTCCTCAGATGCCAAATAAAATAAAATCCACATGCCAAAGAATAAGTGGAAAACAGGAACAGCTAACAAAAAGCAGCAAACAACCACCCTTAGCATGTCAAGCATGTTAAGTGAGGGACTTCAGAAAGGAAAAGAGGTCGGAAGAATGCATACCCAGAGTCAATGGGAAGGCAGAACATAAGCTCACAAGGTCTATGTCTTCCAAGCAAAAATCAAAACAAAACAAAACACAAAAACATGTGTCACCTTAAACGCTATTATATTTTAAGGTAAGCTTTCATGGACACGTCCACTTCTTCAGACATACAGTAGCAGAATGAGGTGTACAATTAATATACAATGGAATATAAGTTACATACCAAATGTTCATTGGCTGTTGGATGAGTCACTGCATTAGACACAGTGATTAGGCTGTATTGTTTAGGTCTTTGTTATGAAAATTCCTCAAGAGACAGGGATTGGTAAGCAAATTACACACCTATATAGCTAGGTTTGTTTCCATATGTCACAGATAAACATTATTTCACATCGTTCATGATCAGGATAGTTAGACAGTTTGCCTATTCTACCGTTTGCAAGGTTTTAACTCATACCTATGGATGACCTGAAAAGGTTAATACTGTATCCCCAAGTGGAGTAAGAGAAAAATAAGCATGGCTTAGGAGTGTGAAGAGGTACCACAGGGCCAGGAAAAAAATTATTTGCTTGTTTCTTTTTTCTTTCCTTTTCTTTTTACTGTGGTTCCCCAAATCCCACTGGCTGTCCAAAATTGAGGAACAGGTCTTTTGTGAAGCTCACATTGTCCCGAAATACTTTGCAGGATAACAGGAAAAGCATGCATTAATAAAGTGTTTCTGAAAAAAAAACCAAACCCAACACCCCCCTCCTGCTACTAGCTAAACCCAGAGGGAACAAGTGAGCCAGTGGTGGATGGTGAAAGACATCATAGCCCCATGTCAATCTGAAAGTCTGAAGATTTTGATCCCGTGAGTGCCTATTCAACTACATAATAATTTTATTATTATTCAAATCAGAGAGCATCTGCCGTCTGCTGTCTGCCCTCCCCAGACTATTTTGGAAAACAGCCACACAATTTTTATTACTGTTTCAAAGGTGAGAATTTCCCCCTCTTCTTAGTAATAAATATATAAATCCAGAAAAACACACTTTGAATTATATCGGTCTCTTCCATTATCTCTCTTTGTTTAATTAATTAACTTCCTATGCTGCATCACAGTTAAAGTTCACTGGCGGCATACAGATTAATGGTTTATTGAATTATCTGCTCTTATGCTTTGTACACTTAGGTCTTAGGATGATGTGCAGGACTGGGGGAAGAAAAACTGAACCATGCAGCTTTTTTCATTTTGAGCTTGAAAATTGTACTGAATACACTGCTGTGATGGCGAACCTTTTAGAGTCAGAGTGCCCAAACTGTGATTCAAAACCCACTAATTTTTGTTGCAAAGTGCCAATACAGCAATTTAACCTTAATACAGGTGGCTGTGAAGGGACTATGTCGGGTGCCCACAGAAAGGGCTCCGAGTGCCACCTTTGGCACCCGTGCCATAGGTTTGCGAACAATGGAATAGAGTATATATCGGGTGCAAAGTTTGAGAATTTAACCTTAAATTACCGATCCCTCAGCTACCCAACGGCCATGAAAGCAGGGTGGTGGTGGGAGTTGTTGTCCCAAACAGTATTCCCTCACCCTCACAGCAGGCTCCAGCTCTCCTCAAACAGTATTAACCACAAAACCACAACTAGTAAGCAAAGCTGCCTAGATGCCCTGGGCACATCCTATCTCGCTTGATCCCGGAAGCTAAGCAGCGTCGGGCCTGGCTAGTACTTGGATGGGCGACCCTCAGGGAATACCAGGTGCTGTAGGCATTTGGAGTAGGAACTGGCAAGCCACTGCAGTATTCCTGCCAAGAAAACTCCATGGACATGGGGTCACAAAGAGTCGGTCACAACTGGAACAACACAACAACAAGTAATACTGTATCACCTCCTCTATAGACAGACAGGCTCATTCTGGTTCACTGGCTGAGCAAATGGGGATTCCTGTGGGTGGAGGACCAGGACAATATTTCCGATGTGTCAAAAATTAGGCTGTGCCTGGCCAATGGGAGCATTCCTGCACCCAAAAGCAGGAGCAGCCAGAAATATACTTTCTCATCTGGGTTTCCTGTTGGGGCCGAGTTAGAGGCCGGGCTTGTGGCGGGGGGGGGGGGCTGGCAAAAGCAGAAATATTCACAGGGGAGGAGTAGAGAGTCATCGCACCATTAGCCATATAAGGCTCGGAGAAAATCCCTCTTTCTCCAAAGTTGGACATTGGGTTCTTCTCGCGCTTTTCCACTTCTGAACTGAAGAGGGACAAACGGCACCTCCAGGGCTCTTACCCCACACTATGCTGTCTTCCTTCTGGGCCACCTCCTAGTGAGTCACAAAGCGCCTCCTTACAAACCCTGAAGCCTGTTTATCTACTAACAAGGATCTGTGAGTCTCTCCTAACAGCTTCAACTCTCCCCCGCCCTTTCCCCCCAATTTAGATTTCAAAAGCTCTTCTTCTGAAGCTCTGAAGCAAAAGAGAAAAAGAGCAGAGATGGGAGGGGGGGGAAAGGAAGGAGGGAGATGATAATAAAAGCAGCATGCTTCAAGACTAGCCTAGCACATCCTATAAATAAACACTTGTGAATTAGCTATTATCTTCAAGATTTCGGTCCCTACGCTGACAGGGTGATTATTTAAGCAGTTTTTCCATGTCAAACCACAAGTGTTTGTTGCCAGGATAGCACTGCCACATGGCCCATCCAGATGCGTGTAGCCAGGTTAGTCATGTGAGACTTGGAAGGAAAAAGGACTCAAAGTAGTAGAAATTCATTCCTTCTTTCAAATTTTATTAGCAGAACATCCTTGCCTGTTTCAAAAAAAAAAAAATCCTGCTTCTCAGCTCTAGCCATTTGGATGACCTGCCACCTGGACTCAGCAAGCCGCTCTCTGTTGAGCTAGGCAAGGCCCCTGCCTGAAACTCTTGTAAGCTGCTGCCAGTCAGAGTTAGTAGTATTGGGCTAGATGGAAGAATAGTCTCCTGTATCCCTAATTCACAAATAAAAGGGTTTTGGAGACAGTATCATTTCCACACTTGACAGGAGGAGATGGACATATTCCATTACTTTCCCAACATCCTCATCTTCAGAGAACTATGAAGTTATGAGCATCATGTTGAATCTGACACATACCTTTAAAAAACCCTACAATTTTTAAAGGCATGTGTGATATTTAAGGAGCTGTTTTATAGATCCACATAAAATCCAGGCAAGCAAGGATTTGAAGTCAGATCTCCTAAGTCGTAGTCCATCACACTATTCCAGTGATGGCGAACCTTTTAGAGACCGAGTGCCCAAACTGCAATTCAAAACCCGCTATTTTGTTTTGCAACATGCCAATAGAGTAATTTAACCTGTGGCTTTGAAGGGGTGATGTCGGGTGCCCACAGAAAGGTCTCTGAGTGCCACCTTTGGCACCCGTGCCATAGGTTCGCCATCACTGCACTATTCACTATACCACACTGTCTCTCAGAAAAGTGGGGGGGGGGATAAAATCATTTTCTTGTTATGCCGCTCTTAATGCTCTGGTCATTTTCCACAGGGTAACATCCAAACATTTAACCTTCCCTCTCCAGAAGCCAGTATTGGAACAACTTAGAAAAAAACAGCTTACAATTTGACATTTTTGCAAACGTGGACTGGATAACTGGTTATTTATTGCCTTTAATTAATCAGCATACCCCCAAGAGTGCTTCAGGATAATTTACATTAGGTTTTATATAAATCAATCAATTTTATTTTACCGTCAAAGGCCCAATAAAAGATTTTATATAAATACTGTACAGTCCACTAGTCCAGTGCTGGATGATTGGAAAGGGGAGGGGGGAGAAAAAGGAGTAACCAGAGCCCTTCACATAACATTATCACAATAAGCCTAACAAAACCGTAAGGTAAATCAAAATTAATCGGTCCACGTGGCATATAACATGCTGAGGTTGAGAAAACAGCAGTGTACTTATGGTTGCATTGAAAATTCATGATGGAGGCAAAATTTAAAGAGAAATGTAATATTGTGCCATCATCTGCAGCACTGCCAGGAGAGAGGACAGTTAATCGTATGATGTGGGATAATTCTCCTTTAGAGTGTGGGGAGGCTGAATGGTCCCCAGTAGGTACACAGGATGTTATTGGGGGACGGAACTATTAGAGAAATGATACAGCTTAGCAAAATACTCTGCATTTTTCTTCAGGGGAAAGAGCCAGACCAAAAAGAGACTTGCTGCACACTTCAGGGTGCAACTGAAACATGCAAATACAGAGGTTTGCAAGCAGTGAACTGTTGAGCTAGTATTCCCCCCCCCCCCATGCACAGGTGGGGAAATTTACGGTTATAGCCTGAGGGTTTGGGGAATTGTAGTGCATAAAAGTGATTCTTCCATGCTCTGCAGCAAAGTCATCCCACTTTATGGCTTTTAAAAGAGAAAAATCTATCAAAACAGAAAGCCTCTGTTGTGTAAAAGTATAACAGAAGGATAACATTTGAAATTATGGTTTTGAAGTTCTCAGAGTAGGGTATCTTAAGGAGTTGGGCATAGTTCAGGTTATAAAAGTATGGCATGATCCTAGGTCATTTCAGCTTCTCTGATTAACAAAGCAAAATACGTTTCTGCATTTTCTAAGTAATTTCTCAACTGCAAGTTGTGTTGTAATTTGCCAAGTATTGCCCTTGATTTGAAAATATTCTTTGGTTTAACTAGCTGGAAGGGAAGAATGAGGGGAATGTAAAAAATAGTGTTTCAGGACATTTGTTACAAAATCTAGCAGTATTTTTCCTGTTACTGTACTTGAATGGCATAGTTAGTGCACAATCAAGTGTCAATTCACCCCGAACTTTGGCCTGTCAATTAACTGTTCTGTTGGGTCAGCTCTATTTGCAAATAAACAGATAATAAATAAATTGGGAGCGAATGGAGCTTCTCTTTTGTTGCTTTGAAACTGGCAACCTGCTACTAACACCTAACAGGATGTGCTGGCTAACACAAAATCACTGTGGACTAACATGCTGTGCCAGTTTTATATAAGGCCAGCAATGAGCCTAGGTAGGTACCAATGGCCTAAAAAAAGGTAGGGAACTTGCCTCCCCCCCCATTCTGTTGGATTTTAACTCCCACATGCCTAAGGAATGATGAGCATTGCAATCTGGCAATATCTGGAGAGCAACAAGTTGCTCACAACCTTGATAGATGTACAATATCTATAGAGCTTTTTAGAGATTTAGGAAACACTCTCTTACGCATGCTACTTCCTCTTCTTAAGCATAAAATGTATGGTGTTCATGCATACGAGCTGTCCCTGAAGGAGGCTTGTAAATAGTTGATGAGGAATCAGGCTTTCTCAGCAACAGTCTCTCGACTCTGGAACCAACTCCCTCCTGAGAACTGTCTGGCACTTCAAGAAACATCTGAAGATGAGGCTATACAGAAAGGCTTTCCCTGGCTATTAGTTTACTCTGCTATGATCTGCTATGATTCACCACCATGTTCTATCTTGAGCCTATCTTTGTCCCCTTCTCAATTTTATGACTATGACTTTGATTTAGTTATGCTTATTATGATTTATTATGTAATGCTATTTATTTATTGTATAGTGTATACATTTATGTTTTCTACTTTTGTATTTTGCTGATTTTTATGGTAAACTGCCCAGAGTGGCCTTGTTGCTAGATGGCCTGTATATAAATCAAATATACTGTATGGGCCAAACACACAGACACAGACACAGACACAGACACACAGACAAACACACCTTCCCTATATACAAACACGCTTATGGACCTCTCCCCTACCCAACACACCATCCACCACAATGCCCACCTTCCTTCCTTACAAAACCCATCACAAACTAAAGAAAAATATTGGGTTTTGAATCGCAGTTTGGGCACTCGGTCTGTAAAAGGTTCGCCATCACTGCTCTATAGTCTTAAGGCCACCTCCATTAATGCAAAATGGTCTACTAGACTCGTCTGGGGCGTTGCTTTTTGAACTACAACTCCCACAATCCCCTGGTCAGTGTGAGGACTGGAATTAAAGTTTTATTCCAAAAACAAAACAGAGAGAGCGAGCAATTTTTCGGCAGCTCTGTTCTGTAACGCGTTGCACTGGAGTCCCAGAAAGCTCGAACCCTCCAGCGATCTCGGATTACAACACACGGGACGGGATTCCCAGAACATGGGGGCAATGCCGGGTGGGGCTGATGGGAATCAAATTCCGAAACACCTGAACTGCAACCAGCCGGAGAGAGGGCGGCTCGGAGTCCTCCATCTCCCGGGGCTTCTTATCACAGTAGCAAAAGCCAGCAACATACTGCGCAGCCCATGTTTGAAAGAAAGGAAGAAGCAAGTTTTCGTAAGGGGTGTGACGTCGTAAAACAGCGAATTATATAGACGTTAGCAATCCGAGCGCTGCAAACGTACTCAACTATTAATGGGGCGGGGGGAGGGCACGCTGTTATCCTAAAATCGCCAATACTTCAAGAAACTGAAATGACATCCAGTTTTTCTCCAAGGGCGCCCCAACCCCCCCAGTCTGGCTCCTAACCTTCTATCCCCCCCCCCCTTTAAAATAGTCTTGCTCCGATCCCCAGCGTCCTCTCGTCTCCTTCACTCACCTCGCCTACTAGCAGCTCCGCTGCCCCGGGTTCAGCAAGCGATCGCCTGGGTGGGAAGCGGGCAGCCAACGGGGGGACAGCCGGCGCACGGAGATGCTGGCTCGGGCTTGGGACGGGAGGGGAGCCGGGCGTGGTCCCTGGCCGAGAGGTAGCGCCAGACTCGGGCCCGGAGGCGGGTGGGGCGTGGGCGGAGACCGGGATATGGAGGGGCGGGGGTGGTGGCGGCGGGGGTGGACGTGGACATGGATGCCGAGGGGCCGAGTCGGGTTTTGTTGTTGCCGTTGCTGGGAGAGCGAAAAATATACAATGGGGCGGCGGCCACCGCCCCTCTCCCAGAAGAGGGACCCCTGCTCCTTTTATGGCATGTTCGCTGAAGGAACACGAAGGAGGCAAAAAGATCCAGAGGCAGCCCCCCCCCCCGCTTCCTAGCTGTGTCTCATCCAGGAATTTGGTGTTCAGATACACGGCCTCTGAACATGGAGGATCCACGGAACTAGATGTTTGACAGACCAGACCCCTAAGCACATCCGATCTTGCCTGATTTCGGAAGCTAAGCAGGGTCGGGCCTGGTTAGTACTTGGATGGGAGACCACCAGTGTAGGCACCTGGAGTAGGCACTGGCAAACCACTCCAGTATTCTTGCCAAGAAAACTCCATGGACATGGGGTCACCAAGAATCGTCATGACTGTAACGACGCAGCACACACCTCTCATTTAAGAAAGAAATAAGGAGGAAACTGACAAGCCCTTTGGTGCTGTCCTTCACCGTGCACCCCCCACCTACTATGTATATTAAAGAAAATGTTCGGCACATAAAACATATTTGTAAATAAAGAGCCTCCAAGCTCCTTGATGGTTTTACTTCCCTGGGCTAACCTCCTCAAATCATCTCCAGGTGGGCCTGGCCTGTCATTTTGCTGCCTGACATTCAGCAGCAAAGGGCATCCCTCACCACAACTCCTAAGTATGATACTCAAAGCCAGGAATTATTTCTGAGAGCAAAAAAGAGGAAAAAACCTAGGTGGATGCCTGTGGGAATAGAAACATAATTAGCAACACGCTCAAGAACCAGTAACATGCCACCATTTCCTGACACCTCCAAATCCACTGCCTGAGGAGGTTGCCTCACTTTTTGTCTAAATGTTAATGCTAGCTCTGATAATTAAGCATCTGTGCCAGTTGTAGAGAATCCCACTTTTCTTGTAATGTTTTTCATTTCTTTCTTTTCGAATACCCTGCTTCTTTCGCTAGCCTCCAGTTGCTGAAAAATGCAGAAATGTAGAAGGTGAAAATTGTTTTTCATTCCACGGAGAGAAAGTGATGTAGGAGGGGGAAACAGATTACTATGTGTGGTTACACCACACCCAAGACCGTACTTGTTTCAAGTGAATTGATTTCAATGGCAGCTTCTAGAAAGTACATGAAGGTTTCACCCGGTTTTCAAGCCACCCACCCACCCATAATAATTGGCATGTAGTAATATATGCAGAGCAATAAGCTTGAACTCTGCCACTCAGCCTAAATATGATAAATCTTCCTCACTGCTTATCTCACAGGTCTGTGGCATGATTGTAATGATAAGAAGCTAGGCAGTTGGGGGGTGGGTAGGATCTTGCATGCCTCACTAAACCCCTAGGATAGAGTTAAAAGGCATAAAAAGCCTTGCTCCAAAACAGAGTTTGGAAAAGTTATTTTGGGGGCTACAACTCTCAAAGCCCCCATACCAACTGACACTGTAGTCCAAAATGTATCCCTTTTTCCCTCCCCCCAATTCAGCCCTAAAAAGTGTGTGTGTTTTGTACATCACATCAGAACTAAGATAAGGGATATTTAAGGGGTGTTTTTACCAGTTCCACACTCCCTTTGGGTTTCCATGCCTGAGCAGGGACTCAAACTCTGTTCTCCAGAGTCCTAATCCTTCACCCTGTCCAGTGTCCACCACACCACACTGGAACCAATGAGGTATCAAAGTGCCCAATGTATTTAACAGCAATACCCTAGAAGAGCAACCCTCTCAACCAGAAAATCACTTTCAATAGCTTACTTAAACCTAGCTGCCTCAGGTAGCAGATTTGGAGTGGTAGGAAAGGCCCAAAAAGTCAGAAGCAGCAGATTGAGCTAGGCAAATGTTCTCCCTGAAATAGCTGTGTTGGGCTTAAAGGTGTATTGTCCATATCATAGCTGTTCGGTTTATTTTTACTACCAGGATGAAGGTACCTGTGGGTTTTTTTTAGCTGAGTTGCATGAATAACTTGACTTATTTTGGGTACGATGGGGCCACTTGTTGATTTACCACAGGCAGCAAAAGGTCTGGGCCCATCCCTCTCCTAAGAGAGCCAAAGTTCTAGTTAGCATGATATAAAAATGATTTCCACCACCCCCTTCTCCTATGCACAGGATTACTCATTATTTCCTTCCCCCTTTGATAGCTGTTTCTGTCTCAGCAGAAAAATTCAAAAGACACGGTTTCCACCCCCTGGACTCTGAAGACGTCCTTCCCATTCCAACCAATGGATCAGCATGGCTGACATTTACTGAGCCAAGCACTGATCTTTAAAAAAACGGCCTGTCTTTTGTATTAGTGAGCTCTTTGCTCCTAGAGAACATAGCCAGTTTGGCTAGGCTCCCGCCCACGAGGGTTTCGGGCAGATCCCATTACAGCAGCCTGGTCTCCTCCTCTTCCTGCTTTTATTTCCACTGTCCCGCTCTGGAAAACAGAGGGTTCTTTCAAGCCCAGCCGCTCCCCTCATTTTTAGATTTTTCTCTCTCTCTCATAGATGTAGACAGAGGAAATGAAATTAAAATGTCCTCTCTCTGTAAACAGAACATGGAATTGAACAGAAGCTCTCTCTCTTTCTCCTCCCTCCCTCCCTCCCTCTTTTTCAGGTAGTTAGTAAGGCAAAGAGGCCATTAGTGAGGCTACAAAATCAAGCTGCAAATGTCAAATGTGCCACAAACTCCTGAGGTGGCCTTTGGCAAGCTACTTCCTCTCAACGTTGAGGATCCTTCCTTCCCACAAAAAAAGGGAACTACAATGTATGTACAACGGAGCGGCGTCTTAACAGTGACCACAACTTAAGATGGATTTTATCAGATGTAGCTGTAGTCCACAAAACCTTGAACCATAATAAAATGCATTGTCTTTATAGTGCCAGAAGCACCCCTGGTTCTAAAACTATTTTAGAAAGAGTCTCTGGGTGGGTGGGCTCTAAGGGCAGGGACAAATAAGAAGCTTTTGAACATTTTCCCTATAACTACAGTGGCACCCCGACGTAAGAGCAGCTCGACCTGAGAGCGGAAAACTGTTGGCGTTTTAACTGCCGCCTTACAAGTGTTAGATATGGTCTGCTCGACTTAAAATTATTTTCATTTTTTTTTATTTTTTAACTTATTTTTTCAATTTTTTAGATAGGTATCCCGACTTAAGCGTAGTTCGACTTAAGAGCATGCATTCGGAACATATTAAATTCGTAAGTTGAGGTACCACTGTACTGTATATATAGAGCCCTGTCTCATTCTTCTTAGGCCTACTAACCACCAGTACAACAGCTACGCAGCCTACAAAGTTGTTATTAATATAACAATGCATGCATTAACATTTTTATGCACCTGAGAATGACACTATATGCTTTTTATTCACATCAAAGTGCAGGGACATTACAAGAAAGAACTTGTAATGCCACACATTTATCTCCTTTCATAATTTTTTTAAAGTTCAGCAATCCATTATGGATACAGACTTTCTACGGGCAGAACCAGGAGAGGGCATGATTTGCTCCTTTATATGTGACTGAAGCATCTCACTTCAACCAATATGCCAGATGTAATGGGGCTTCTAAGCTGTGCCTCAAGCACCCTCCTTCTGCAGGCCTGTGTAAAAACATGTTGGTTTTCCCATAATATATTTCTTAGGTTTATCGTTTCCTTTACATTCTCTGTTTTATACAGAGAGCAAATTCTGATCTTGCATTTAAAGTGTCATTTGCTTGCCTTTAAAGTGTCATTTGATTGTCTTTTCAGCCACTGCATCACTACAGTACCACTTTTTCCACTAAGGACACCCATCCTTCCAGCATCTTGGCTGCCATGTTCTGCTTCACAACATCCTCTGCCCTTTCCTCCCAACCCTCCTGTCTCCTCTAATTCCATGACTGTATCCTCTTCTAGTACACTGCTGACACCTAATGGTTAACAAAATGCTCTGCAGGAAGCCAATTCTTCACAACCCAAATACCTGTTGAGTACAGTACTGTGTATCCCTGCCAAATGTATTGCTGCCATGCTGCAGTCCTTTCGTACCACTGCGACATTGTAATCAGATCAGTATTAAAATGGAGGGTTGGCAAAGCACCTTAATTCAATGTTGCATTTAGCTAGCAACCCCCCCCCTTATGGTCAAGATCTTTTTGTTTATTCACACAAATATCCCACAGCTTAGGAAAGTAGTAGTAGTAGTAGTAGTAGTAGTAGTAGTAGTAGTAGTAGTAGTAGTAGTAGTAGTAGTAGTAGTAGTAGTAGTAGT
>JAHTLZ010000127.1:4820008-4867877 GCA_023846285.1 Phrynocephalus versicolor | reverse complement strand
TGATGATGATGATGATGATGATGATGATGATGATGATGATGATGATGATGACGACGACGACGACGACGACGATGACATGCTGTCAAGACAAATCCAGGGTTTTCTAAGTACAACGTGTTCCGAAGTGGTATACCACTCCCTTCTTCTCAGGAAACTCTGGGGTAGTGTGGCTTGTCCCCAAGGCAACACTTTGCTCTTCTCCAGGGAGCCACACTGGGGGACTGAACTCTTGACCTCTAGCTCCAGAGTCAGATATCTAACTCACTGAGCCACCCAGACTTAATGGTTTTGTTGAAGAAGATCCAGCTTGTCATGTGCGCTGCGTACAGCAGGACACATGCATAGGCATATCAGTACCACAATCTAGCATGTGATACGAAAAACCACGGTATGAGGGAGCCCTTATAAACAACATAGAGGAGAAAGGAGCAAATGACACAAGAAGGCACCCTTGTATGATGTATATAGAGAGCAGCAAACCATGCATAATTGATAGATATCGATCTCATGGGCGAAGAAGTCTTACAAATACACTTGGAGCTTGGGAAAGAGGTGGAAATAACAATATTATCTGAGAGGCATTACTTTTCGAGTGATGAGTATATAATGACTTCATTTTAAAACTCAGAACTGGTATTACTGGTTGTTTTACTTGTTGCCCCTAAAACTGTACTTTTGAAAGACCGCTAGTATTTTTTTCTTAAGTGTTAAGTCTTTGGTATTTTTAAAAACATATAGGTTCTGCATGTACATCAGTATATAATTTCCTCATCCCAAAGAGATATCTGTGGTAGTCTGTTGCAGAAAAACAACAACAAAAAGTCTTGGAGCATCTTTAAGATGAACAAGTTTTGTTTGGATTAAGTTTTCACAGATGTAGCCTCCCTCTTCAGATGCATGGAGCATAATATACAAGCCACCGGTTTACATGTTCTGGAGTTTGCATAAGCCAGAAGCAAGGTGCATAAAAGACTGCAGCTTGAATATTGTGTTCCTGAGGAAATGGATTATGTCCTTGAAAACTCATGCCAAAATAACACCCCTGGTTATTTATTTATTTATTTATTTATTTATTTAAATCACCAAATTAAAAAACCCTGGTTATTCTTATGGCATCACAAGCCTTTCAATAGACAAAGAAAATGTGTAAATAGTACAACAGCAAAGCACTTGTGTCATAAGACAGGCTTTCTGATCCACATTCATCTTTCAAAGGATTCCAAGGGCCAGCTTTCATCATCCTTCTTAGCCTAACATATAAACTCTACATCAGAGATGGGAGTCCCGTCACCTACCTCAGTGCTTCCCAACCTTGTGTCCCCAGATGCTCTTGGACTACAACGAGCAGAAATCTTGGCCAGCACAGCGAGTGCTGAAGACCTCTGGGAGTTTCACTCCAGGAACACCTGGGGACTCATGGTTAGGAACCACCAGGGGAGAAACAAGATCACCCAAACTGCACATCCAGCAGCCTCCATGAGGCTGATTCTTTCTTAAAATAAAACACAGCCACCTCTGCACCTTGTTTTAGCGCTCCCCCCCCATCCCACCTCATTCAAGTCTGGTTTCACCAAGAAGGGATTTTGCAGCCCAAATCGCATCTAGGTAGGTAGGTGGGAAACTACCTTGGGACCACAAGAAATCGCCCACCCCTACTCTATATTCCTTACAAGAGAGCACCAGAACCTGCTCCATCCTTTGAACTCACATCTTTCAGTACTTTTTCTTTCAGCTCTTCATGTGTTAAAGGTCTCTGGTCCTCTTCAGCAATTGGTTCATGGCCAGGCCTGTGAAGGGAAAGAAAGAACAAGATGATGCAAAATAAAGGGGCTCCCATGCACGAGCACCTACAAGCTAGCACTTTCAAAAACAGATTGCTCCTGTTTTGTATTACTTGAATAATACAAAATCTGAACTCCTCAATAAACCTGGAATTCTGCTCCCACATTCCTCTAAGGAGTTCATTTCCTAGGGAGGTTCAACAACTTTCTTTATTAATTGGCATGAATAAAAAGCTTTCTTTTAGAATGCATTTGGCTCTCTGTGATTTTACATTTTATTACTGCAGTTAATGATTGCAATTCCTGTTCTCTTTTCCTGTTTTGTACAGACCTGCTGGATATGGCTTTGCTTTTAATATCTGACCTGCTTTGGGACAAAGATGTGAATACAAATTGTTTCCAGAAATGCCTGTTTATCTTATTCCCCCTTAAAAACCTCCTTTCCTTCTCTCATTTCTCCAAGGAGAGAGCTACAGATTTTCAATTTTGCAGGCTACTGAATGTTGCTTCAGATGGAAACCTGTTTTCCAAGCACATTGGGATTAAAACAATCCATCCCAAAAAAAGGCAATTTTAAAATTACACACGTTGGCCCAAATCCTGCTGTGACGCTCCATCAATGCAATAGGAATGATGTCACAGATGGAAGCAAATTGCCCGCGTGTGAAGAGTCCCTGCTTCAATTTCAGATTGCAACACTACTCACTGCATGCAAATCACCCACAACTGGAATACCTGAATGAGCGGTAATCTGCCAGCAATGGTGAAGCCATTCTGGCTCTCCTGCTAGAACTACAGAGGTCCCCCGCCCTTTCGTGGTTCATATACTGCGGTCTCACTATATAGTGGGGCCGCAGTATATGAAAAAAGGCCCCCTGGGGTAAGGGACAAAGGCCTGTTTCAGGCCTCCCATACTTACCCCGGGACTGGGGCTGCCCCAAACAGGCCTTCCCAGGCCTTCTGGAGGCCCCCAAAGGGCCTCCCTGCGAACTGGAAGTCACTTCTGGGTCACCAAAAATCATTTCTGATGCCTCCGAGCCCCCAGTTAGCCCCCCCCCCCCGGCCAGACCCAACCTGCATCTGCATATCGCAGATTTTCAATTATTGCAGGTTAGGTCAGTCCCTAACCCCCTCAATAGGTGGGGGGGTCACTGTAACCAAGAGGCCACTGATTGTTGTATCAGGACAATCAGCCTAGGCCTACCAACAAGAAAGAGAGCAGGGGGTGAGCCTCATCCCTCCCCAGAGGTTAAAAAAAAGCAAACCTTGAGACTTGAAATTGACTCCTAAAACTTACTAAAGTAGGCAAACATGACTGAAGAAATAGAAGTTGCTCCAGCAGGGATAGGGACTTTTTTGAGGACAACGCAACACAACCTTCTACTCAGAGAATGAAATCCAGAACTATAGCCATAATCTACCTCAACAGAGTGATGTCTAGCCTGGAGAACCCACTCGCTCCATCACAGTATTACTCTTCAAATCAAGACATCTCTCTTAGCATTCAAATCAAAGTTACCTGCCTGGAACTTACATTGAGGCACTCAGAACACAGCACATCTCAACATACGGACAACTGTTTGTTGGGTCAAGCAAATCTCCTTACCCAGTAGTAGGTGGTCGGAGGTGGGTGGGTTGTGTCCGAGTCTCGGGAGTTTGGCCCAGGAGGAGCTGCGCTGTCTCCACAGTATCATAGGGGCGGTCTTGCTCCTTCGAAGGGACAAAATAGAGGATTAAGCAGCAAGGGAGCTGCCTAGATGCCCTAAGCACATCTGATATCGTCTGATTTCGGAAGCTAAGCAGGGTCAGCCCTGGTTCGTACTTGGATGGGAGACCACCAGGGAATACCAGGTGCTGTAGGGGCCTGGAGTAGGAACTGGCAAACCACTCCAGTATTCCTGCCAAGAAAACTCCATGGACATGGGGTCACAAAGAGTCGGTCACGACTGTAACAACACAACATACACACGCACAAGAAGCAGGGATTTCTTGTTCTTCTTCCATGATGATTTAAACTAAAAAAAAAGCCTAATCTATTAAATGTGCCCACTTTGCTCCACCTAAGTTTTGAAAATACTTTCTAATAAGTCAAAACTGAATTAAAAAACATGGCATAAATAGTTCTAGCTAAATATTACTGGAATATTGGCTTCAGTGTTGTTGTTTTTGGGTTTGTTTTTTTTAAAGGTCCTAACTTTCATCATGGTAAAGCACAAAAGCAAAGCATGCCGCTTCTATACTACTCCACAGAGCTTAAAGCACTCTCTGAGCAACTTATAATTTAATTACGCAGGCTGCACATTGCCTCCCCAGCAATTTTACCAACCTCAGAAGAATGGCACTCTCAGTGAACCTCAAGCCAACTACCTGGAATTCAACTCAGGTTCTAAGCAGAGTTTTGGCTGCAGTACTGCAGTGTAACCACTCTGCCACAAGGCTACCCAATGCATTTGAAAAAAATAAAAAATGCAAAATGTTATGGTGTGGTAAATAAGGACAGGAAAGTAGAAGCCACACTATGCTTTTCAGCACTGTGGGTTCCATTGTTTAATTCCAGAATGATCCTTTTCCTACACTGGGGCAGTTAGAACACACATGAAACATTACCCTGGAATGGAAAAATCTACTCAGATGTACTTTAAGAGACTCTGTGGGTAGGCTCTGTCCAGCAGTTGCGGTCCCATTTTTTTTTCTATGTTGGTTTTTCAGGGCCAATAAAACATTTTCCACATATTAATTACAGCACTATGACTAGACGGACTATCCTGGGAAAAAGCCAGGCAAAGGCTGCATCCTCTTGTCCTGGGCGCTCTAAGTGGAGGGGAAACAACACCCTTTTCTCCACAACAAGCAAGATGTCAACAGAAAAACCGAACCTGCTCTCCAGCTGTAAGAGCGGCATCTTGCCCATCCAAGCCAGCATACCTCAGCGAATGCGAAGGAGTACATCGTCAAAAGGGCGTTGGTCTTTTGTTCAATCAAGCCCAGGTAGATGGCAACATTCTCATCCCGGGCCGTCGTCGTTCCCCCCAACATGTTTTCCAGTGCTGAGTGATCACACTGAAGCTTCCAAAAGAGAGACTCGATTGCTGTGAAAGAGGAGAAGGGGATATAAGCACAACTCTGCCCACAGAACAGGGGGCTCCCACTGCTGCTTCCCACTCCCTCTCTACAGATTACAGAACTCTCGGGTCCACCTCAAATCACCTTAAATGGACAAACGTCCATCATAAATGTTAAATGCTGTGGATATTTCGAATACTGTGGTACCCCGACTTAAGAGCAGCTCGACTTAAGAGCAATTCGACTTAAGAGCAGAAAACTGTTGGCGTTTTAACTGCTGCCTTACAATTTTTAGATATGGTCTGCTTGACTTACATTTTTTTTGCATTTTTAACTTATTTTTTTCAATTTTTTAGATAGGTACCCCGACTTAAGAATAGTTCAACTTAAGAGCATGCATTTGGAACAGATTAAATTCATAAGTTGAGGTACCACTGCACTTTTTTAAAGCCATCTTCCACTGGCCAGCACCCAATCCAGTTTGTGAACAAGAATTCCACCAGGCCAGCTGGAGTCAGATGACATCTGGGTTGGCTTGTTTCCCCAAAGAGTTGAAAGCAGTTTCCAAGAAGACAACAGCAAAGGACAACAAGCCGCCCAAACTACTCGGCCTTTCTTAAACGATGCCATCTGCCTCCAGCCTTCATTACACATTGCACAGATTTCCGTTTCTTTGTCTTGAGGTTATTGCCAAACAGCTTTACAGGATTAGCACGAGCCCTCTTATTTCAGGAAAACAAAGTGTGCATTTGTTTTCTCTCATTTTCTTTTCCACTCACTTTCTCCCAGATTTTTCTCTTTGGATCAGGTGTGAACAACTTACAGCCAGTTGGATGTTGATGAGCTAAAACCCATGCTTCATGGGGTAACAATAAACAAAGCTCATCAAGAACAGGAGGCCACTCAGTGGCCTATCCATCCTAGTCCAGTCTTGTGTTCACTCAATGGAAACCCCTTTCTGCAACATGCCTGTGGTGTCGGCGATCGTTCTGGTCTCTAAATCTACCTGCATTCAGTGGGCAGTCATATTGTGTTTCAGCCAATAGTTTCCTGGCTGCATCAGGCCCAAAGAGGCATTTCCAATTCAGATCTCAAAGTCTTTTTTTCTCCATTTCCTTCACTGTCCCTGCTCCTTTTGATGGCACTGCTACTTTCCAGCCAAAGTCAAGTTTGTAAACCTCAAGAATGTAGAGAAAAGCTTCCAGTATGTTTGAGGTCCTATCTTTCTAACATTCTAGATCTGCAGTGGTGCCCCCTCAGGTCAAAATGTACATAAGAACATAAGAAGAGCCATGCTGGATCAGGCCAAAGGCCCATCTAGTCCAGCTTCCTGTATCTCACAGTGGCCCCACCAAATGCCTCTGGGAGCGCATGAGACTAGATATCTGTCTCCTGATACCACTCCCCTGCATCTCGCCCTTGAAATACCCTGGTTTTAAGCCTGAAGATTACACATCTCCATCATGGTTTATAACCTGTGATGGATTTTTATTCCAGGAATCTGTCCAATCCCCTTTTGAAGGAATCCAGGCCAGATGCCATCACCACATCCTGGGGCAGGGAGTTCCACAGACTAACAACGCGCTGTGTGTCTCTTCTCACATCTTCCAGCCTGGGCTTACCATTTTTGAACTGGTCCCAGATCTTATGGACAGCCTTCAGTTTAAGCCCAGTCTGGTTTGCCTGTTTTACAGTTTCCTCCTGCTGTCTCTCGGCATCCTGCAGCCGCGACCGCTGCTCCATCTCCTTCTGGTTTTCTTGCTTTCGGACCTCCTTGATCTCATGGCGGAGCTGAAAGAGTGGACAGAGAAATGAGAAAGGGCAAGTCACTTACAGTATTTGTTCCAAGAAAGGAAGGGGGAGGAATATTCACAAGCAAAAACATATAATTACTGGCTGCAAGGGTAGACATGATATGAAAGCACCTTGTGGAAAACCAAGAATTTGGGAACCATGCTTTGCTAGGCCACCTCAGAAAGGACAGGAGGGAGGATGCCCTCTCAATCTGTCAGAGCACCTCCTACCACAGAGTTCTGCCTGTAGCACCCATTCATCTCAGGCAGGGCATTTGAGGGTGCCGTCACTAAAGGAAGCTCGTAAATCCTCTACCATAGTGGTTTCCAAGCTTCCTAATGCTGCAACCCTTTAATACAGTTCCTCATGTTGTGGTGACCCCCTTGCCCTGCTTGGAAGAGGCCACAAGCCCCCTTTGGCAGGCCACAGCTGCAGGTGCCATAGAGAACTTCCCTCTACAGGCACCCTCAGCCAATCGCAGCCTCTGTTGCCATTGACTGACATCCCCTCCAACCTATCAAACTGTAACTCACTCTCCACCCTCCTCCTCCAGACCCAATCTGTTTGTGCCTTTTTCTTCACTGGCTCATGGCGACCCCTGTGAAAAGGCCATTCAACCCCCAAAGGGGTCCTGACACCCCAGGTTGGGAACCACTGATCTACAAGGAACTGGGCTTTCTAAGGGCGTTTATACACGACCCCTAAACTCCGGGGCAAATGGCTCCCAGCTCCGGAGCTTAAAAATGTTTCTCCACCAGCTCCGGAGTTTACAGGAAATTAAGTGCAACCACGCCCACTTTAGCACATCCCAGCGCACCTTTCAAGTACCTGCTCTCTGGAGGTGAAAATTCCTTGATGTGTTGTAACGATAGTGAGTGCGGGGCTCTCCTCGCTTCTGTTTGTTGTTTTTTTGGCTCCCGCCCCTTTAAGAGCTACTTGAAGAGACTGGAATGTTGCCGCAGCAAGAGCGAGAGGCAAAACGGAAGTTCTTTTCTTCCTTTTTTTTCTCCCTCCCCTCACGCAGCCAGCAGCCAGGAAGTGTGGAGGGGTGGGGACACAGGAAGAGCGACAAGCCCCTAGATCTCTGGTCCGAATTTAAGTGGCCAGCGGATCTTAGGGGTCGTGTGAAAAGGCTCTAAGTGGTGGCTCCCCGGCTCTGGAACCAACTCTCTCTTGAGATAGGTTTGCTCCCCCCCCCTTTGTCGTTAAGAAAAATCTGAAGATGTGGCTATTTAGAAAGGCTTTCCTTGGATACAGTATAAGTTTTCTCTCGGTTGGTTGCTGTTATACACCTGGTTTGTTCTGTCTTAGCCTATCGATTTAGTTATGTTTGTTATGTTTATTACATTTTGTTTGGTTGTATCGTTATTCACTGAATTCTGTTGAGGCCATGTTTTGTGTTTGTATAAACCTTGTAAACCGCCCAGAGTGGCCTTTGTTGCTAGATGGGTGGTATATAAATCCAATATATAAATAATGAATAAATAATAGAAACAGACAAAGTGTCAGCTTTGCAATTGGAAGTGGTGCTGCCTTAGTAACTTTAAAATATTTGGCTACCCTGCAATTCGCCCCTCCACAAACTGCAAATTAGCTTCCTTTTATTTGATGGCTGTTTATCGGGAGACAAACAAGGTGCTTTATTTACTGATTACGCAATCACAGCAACATGCTATCTTATCTAATGATATTTCTCTCCAGAGACCATATAGTGACCATCTGTCATTTGTGGATCAGATACTTCCAAATCACACTCCAAGTTCAGGCTGCTTCTGCATTTCTATGCTGAATAAGGAAAAGGGAGTCTGGAAATGAACTTCAGCCAAGGTCAACAGGATGCAGCCACAATAACTTGAAAGGCCTTGAGAATATGTAAAAAAAAAAAAAACTGTGAAACTAGGACAACCTTTTAAATATGAAAACTGTGAACAGGAGGGAGCAGAAGACACACAGAACTCTAGCCCATAACCATTAGAAGCCCTTCTCAGTCTTCTTCTGGGTCCCGTTATTTCATCAGGCACTCCCTATGCCAGGGGTGAGGGGTATTTGTTAATTGAATTTCAAATCCCAGCAGCTCCACACATCACAACCAATAGTAAAGGATTGTGGGAAATGTAGTCCAAAACATTTGGAAGGTCAGAGACTCCCAACTCCTGGTTTATTTATCTCATAGACTGAAAAGCAAGACATCTGTTGCTCTCTTTTTAAAATGGAAGCTGTGATTTGCAAGACACCAACATAAATCTACATAGCTATTGCGCAGCCAAGAAGCATGGTGCCCATTCATTTTTCTGATACCACATCTCCATTTTCAGGGGTGGGGCGTTAACTCTGATTGTGTTACCCCTTTTCTACCCTTACTTCTTGCAGAAATGGGGGTTAATGGTGAAGAATCCAAGACAACCATTGCATATCCAAAAAGGATTACATATCCTCCTCTCTAGAACAAACAATCAGGCCCCAAAGTTTTTTTTTAATACTCTCTTCACTGACCGCACTGATTTGTTCCCACAGCTGCTCCTTTTGATTGTTCTGCTCATTAACATAGTTGAACTGGGCAAAGTTCCGTTCTTCTTCTAGAAAGGAAAGAAAAAAGAATCAATAGAGAGAAAAGAGCCCCAGTAATAGATCTGAGGTCTCTTAAGATCTTAAGGGTTGGAAAGAAAGTACTGTACTTTATTTTAAAAATACAGTGGACCCTTGTATAACAAACAGTCTGTATAACATAAAATCTGTACAACATAAAAATTTCGGAGATAGGGGAAATTTGCTTAACAGAATCGCCTATGGGGTGAATCCGTACAAGATAAAAATGAGATTACTTTGTTTTCAATGTATTCCTATGGGAAAGTAAAGCTGTTGTTATTCTATATGCCTTCGTGTTGCTTCCGACTTATGGCAACACTAATTGAGTTTTTAAGTTATTCCAGAAATTCAAGGTGTTTTATTATTAAGCCCTCCCTTCTCTCAACACACACAAACGAGGTACGTCAGCGAAGTAGAGATTTGGATCCAAGTCTTCAGTTTCCTAGTCCGGTGGTGGTGAATTTTCGGCACTCCAGATGTTTTGGACCATAACTCCCAGAATTCCAAGCCTGTATTGCCAATGACAAAGGACTGTGGGAGTAGTGGTCCAAAACAGCTGGAGTGCCGAAGGTTCGCCACCACTGACGTAGTCTCATACTGTATTATCAGGTCCACCACACTATACTGGCTCAATAAACAAAATATCTCAGGTAAAGCAAAATGTGCTGCTTATATGCTGCCCCATAGCGCTTAAAGCCCTCTCTGGGTGGCTTACAAGTTATCATGCAGGCTACACATTAGGCCCCACCCCTCCCCTGCAACCTGGGTAGTTATTTTACCAGCCTCAGAAGGATGGAAGGCTGCGTGAACCTTGAGCCTGTTACCTGGAATTGAAATCCAGGTCGTGAGCACATTTATAGCTGCAGTACAGTAGTTTCACCACTGTACCATAAAGCTCCTTGGCCAGTAGCTTAACTGGTGAGGATGGACCCAGGTCCTATTTAGTCATGCTCCTTCTGATGAAGATCACTGCCACCATCAAGGGAGCTACAATGGTGAACTTGAACCGAAGGGTCACAGGCAGGCTTTGCTTCAGTTCACCTGCATCTCAGCCAAGCCTGCAAAAAGTGGATCCAGCATGGGCTACTCTAGATTCTGGCCCCAATGAATGATGGATTGCGGCCCCAACAGGCTCCAAATGACCTAAGAACTTAAAAGTACTGTAACTAGTTTTCATACCTAAACAAGTTAAAAGTTACTTTGTAAATTAGGAAGCTACATTGAATAATGTATCTTGGGCCACCAATGTTAACTAGTGTATCTTTCATTACATTACAGTTATAATCTCACCTGTTACATCTTACAGTGATCATCTTATTTCTTTTGTGGTGCACTTGGAACTCTAAATGTTAGTTTTATAGTTTCAGGGGTGTGGCTTGTTAAGCCATAAGCGCCTGGAATAGGAACTGGCAAACCACCCCAGTATTCCTGCCAAGAAAACTCCATGGACATGGGGTCACGAAGAGTCAGTCATGACTGTGACGATGAAACACACACACAAGGAATGTTAGCTCCTGCGGTGTCCCCTACTGCCTTGTGGATTTTGAAAGGATGACAACCTGGAAAGAGATTTATGTTTTCTAGTACAATCCAACTGATTGCAGCATTCAGATTTTTTTTCCAACAGAAAAAAAACAGAACTGACCATTGTAGTCATTTCTGAAAAATGGAAAACTAAAGATTTAATTCATAAAAAAATTACAACTGCAATGAAAAATGACTACTGGAGGGAGTGATCTCAGTGCCATAACTTAACAACTTTATAAAAGTAACTTTGGCTGTATTCTCTTCGACCCCTGCTACAAAAGAAGACAATCTTTTCTTCACACCAGTCCCCTTCTGCTGTACAGATCACCTTTAATATATTTATTCAAGGCAGTATCCAGGTGTGATGAATCGGTTATCTCCAGGATCTTGTCCACAGCATTGTGGTAAGATTCAAGCAGCTCCTCTTCAGGGTCTTTGCGCTTGCGTTCTTCCTCTAAAGTGAGAGAGAAACAATGTAGTGTCATTCTTATTGTAACCTGACACTCTATTCCCAATCTTGCTATGCTCAAGATCAAATTAATCTCTACTCCAGCTGTATGTACACATGAAAAGACAACCACCATTTTACTCTTCAAAGGTACTAGTGTTTAACCAATTAACATGACAGTCTAAAATCCCTGTTAATTGTCTAACTACAGTATTTTGTTCTAAATATTTCTAAACCCACTGTTTACCCAGAAGATTTCAAGGCAGTTTTAAATACAATAAAAATGTTCCCTTTTAAAAATAAAACTAGGTGGCAGTGTAAACTACAGAGGCATAAAAAAAACTATTTAAAATGTCCTGCTAAATAAGAATATCTGAACCTGGCAGAAATTTAAGCATAGGTTTCCCGATTCGAAGTCTGTTGCTTTATCCACTACACCATACTGCCTCTCACTCACCAATTGATAGGATTCTTAAAAACTATAGTAAGGTTCATTCTCATAATATTATTTGGCATAACATTCTAATCTAGTCATCACCTACATTTAAGTGGATGTGTGTGTTTTTGCTTCTTTAAGGAAGTTTGGTATAATTATTGTGTAAGGGTGAGCACTACTAAATTATTATCATTATTTTTATTATTATTTATTCGCTTTATATACCACCCATCTGACACAGAGCCACACTGGGCAGTTTACAACATAAAACAAACAAGTACATATACTATAATACAATAATAATAATAAAAACAACTGTAATACAAAATAAAATCATTATTAAGTCAAACAGCAATCATAACAGTCAATTAGTGAGAAAGATTAAGTACACATGTCCTTAATAAAACCTGCACTAGTGTTTAAGTTTTGTGTAACATCTTTTCCCTGATAGCAAATTAAAAACGATAACGAAAAACTCCAAATGATGGAACTTGGAAAAAAGCTCCCTCTGAAGAGCTTAAGATGAAGGCAAAATGGCATGGAAGGAGGTGTGTCTTCAGGTTCTTGGGTCCCAAGCTGCTGAAGCACTGATGATGAATCTTTTAGAGACCAAGTGCCCAAACTGTGATTCAAAACCCACTTATTTTTTTGCAAAGTGCCAATATGGCAATTTAACCTGAATACAGTGGTACCCTGGGTTCAAATGCTTTGGGTACTACAGTATCCTTTGGGAAGGCGATAAGCAAATTTCAATCAGTAAGTCAATCAGTTCTGTTTTAACTAGGGTACAATCTTATTCTTCACTCAAGAATGAAAAAAGTAATCCTATTAGATAGTAACTAGCAATGCACGTTTAAAAGCAGGCAATGAATGACTCCACATATAGGCATGTTGGCTCCTAGGATGTTCAGTTCTAAGGCTGCTTTTACATGACCCCTAAAATCCGCTGGCAACTTAAATGCAGATTCCCCCCCCCCCACGTGGTTTTTGTTCTGCTTCCTGTGTTCCCACCTCCCGCACTCTGATTCTATTGCTTCTGTCTGCAGTGAGGGGAGAGAAAAAAAAATGCAGGCTCGCCTCCGCCTGCTGTAGGCAGCAGCTAATTGTTCCAGCCCATTAGGTTTTCAGTCTGTTAAAGGGGGGGGGGACACCCAACAAAAACAAACAAAAAGTGGAGGAGGGCCAGACATGCAATGCTTTAAAACAGCAACAAGGAACAGCAACAAGGATTTTACCTCCTCCAGACCAGGTACTTGTAAAATGCACTGGGGCATGCTTAAGTGGGCGTGGTCGTACTTTATTTTTTTTAAAGTCCGCTACTGGTGGGAAAACAATTTTATGCTCCACATCTGCAAGCATTTTGCAGCGGATTTCAGGGGTTGTGCAAGAGCAGCCTAAGTCACTCAACTCCTCCCAGACGAGCCAGCAATTCTGGCTCAAGTCTCCTCTGCAAGATCCCTCTAAGGTCCTTGGGCGTGCAGAGCTCCATTGCTGCCGTACAGCAGCAGTTGGGGGTCAATGCCTGTTCTTTCATTTTGGAGCTGTACTCCTGTCCACCTCTGCCCCCCCTCCCTGCACGCAGATGGCCAAGCCTCCCGCACAGCAGGGGGGGGAAACAATTTGACAAGTTGCTCCCTTGCGATAAGGCACGAGACCCAATTCCCATCTCAAAGACAAGCTCTAAGTCGCATCTCCTGCACCAGTGGTTCTCAATCAGTGGGTCCCCAGAATTTCCTGGACTGCAACTCCCAAAAGCCTCCACCACTCACTGTGCTGGAAGGGGTTTCTGGGAGTTGCAGTCCAGGAACATCTGGGGACCCACAGGTTGAGAACCACTGCCCTACACACTCTGCAGTACCTTTCTTTTTCTTTGCCTTCAAGGCCTCCTCCGTCAGCGCCCGCTCTTGCAGCTTGATGGCAATGAATTCGGACATGCGGCGGTCATTATCCAGGAGGCGGTCCAGTTCTTTCAACTCAGCTTCATGTTGCCTTCGATCCTTCTCGGCCTTTTCCTGCAGCTGGCTCAGGCGGGCTTGCGCCTCGTCTCTACATGAATCCCAAATGAACACACAGAAGGCAAGTGCTGAGAGATAGAGAGTTTTAAAAATATAAGCAGGAGTCCCAATTTCCTCTATTTTTTTAATGCTCTGGACCAGTTGTTCTCAACCTGTGGGTCCCCAGATGTTCCTGGACTGCAACTCCCAGAAATCTCGGCCAGCTCAGCTCGTGATGAAGACTTCTGGGAGCTACAGTCCAGGAACATCTGGGGACTCACAGGTTGAGAACCACTGCTCTGGACCCTATTATTCTCATTTCTTCCTACTAATGAGGAGCCTCGTGGTGCAGTGGTTAAATGCCTGTACTGCAGGTAAAACAGTGCTCACGACCTGGGGTTCAATGACAGGTAGCAGGCTCAAGGTTCACTCAGCCTTCCATCCTTCTGAGGTCGGTAAGATGAGTACCCAGCTTGCTGGAGGGGGGGATGTGTAGCCTGCATACTATAATTAAACTGTAAACCGTCCAGAGACTATTTGAAGTGGTATGTGGCGGTACATAAGCAGAACACTTTTAATCTAGGGAAACTTGTGGGCCTGAAACCACTGGTTTCAATTTCATCTCAGTATTTGGGCAAAAATGGGAGGCCACACCTCCCAGAACAGAGCCCAAATTCTACACAAGAGGAAGCTCCAACTTCTATCTCTACCATCACCGCTGGAAGGGTTTTAGGTATGAAGGCTGAAAAGAACCTTGTCAAAAATCTTGGGGAGCTGTTGCCAAGTCAAAACAGGCAGCGCCACAACATTGGGACTGATGCTCCAGATGAATATATCAATGGACATTCATATAGGGAAGGACCACAATACAATAGCAGGGCACCGGTTATTCACCCAGAAAAATCTGAGAATCAACCCCAACCCTTCCCTTATACCTAAAGGACTTATAAGATCCAACATCTGCGTCAAGCTAGATCCCAATCTCTTACTTCCAAATTTAAGAAGTCTATCAGCTCCTCTGATGGTATTCTATTTGGCCTTTTCTGTAAATCTCTGTAAGTGTTCTTTGATCTGGATTTGGGGATTATATGGGTGACTGCAAAAAAACACTTAGCACCTTCAGAAGACTTAAAGCAAGTTTTTTAGAGAGAGATGCTAGGATAACCGTGAACTATGACTGGAGAACTAGAGGTTACCATTTGGAGAATCAAGAATACCTTCAGTACTCTGGACAGCTCCTTGCTCTTGTCTGCCATGACCCAACATTAACAATGCAAAATTAAGCATGCATGTAAGTTTGTGTGTTGTGTCCTTGTGCAAATGTCCAGAAAACTCACAAAATTCTGTTTTCGTAGCACAGACCTGAGATTTCCCAGAAGCAGAATTTTTCTTTGGAGCCCAAAAGGATATACCAGCCCTACCTTTGGTATCAGAGGTTAAAATGTTACAGTTAGAATTTGGGATTTGAAAGGTTGTGTGGCTAATCCTTATGATGGCAGCCCCAATGCATTGTTGAGAGGAAACAGAACAGCAAGGCAGTTAAGAAACAAGAGCAATGGGGAGGTATGCTCAGTGGCCAGTTGGGTCCCTTCAGGGAGAAAGGCAGCATAGAAATAAAAGTTGTTGTTGTCGTTGTTGTGATGATGATGATGATGATGGGTTCAGCAGGACAGCACCATCAGAATGTGAGGTCACCGACTTCCAAATGGATGAGTATTCTGATCTACTGCTTTTATGAATGAATGAATGAATGAAAGGTCTTTATTGACTTAGTGTTCTTATTTTGTTTACTACATTGTATTGCAATTTTTAAAATATATTATTATGTTTCATGGATGTATCTGTTTGTTTAACCCTGCAAACCTCTCAGAGTGGCCTTTGTTACCAGATGGTGTAGTATACAAGTCTAATAAATAAATTTCCCAACCTTGCATCATAGGCTGCAGAGGATGTACTGATGATGGCCCCTATGGCTTGACGAGTATTAAGCAGCTCCTGTGGAATGAAACAGAGAGTACAAAATTAGCTGTTCTTATTGAATGATCCCTTGTTACAGCACCCACAGTACCATTCCTGTTTATCAGGCTCTATTCCCTATTGCTGATTGCCTTTTCCCTCCAAGCTACTGCCATAAACATCCTAGCAAAGGGTTGATTCAGCCATTTTAATTTCTGCCTGCCTTCCTCTGAACCCATGTTACATGAACCTGTAACAACTAAATTGATATTGTTGGTGATTCATAGAACACTTCAGGGCTTTTCACTTCCTGAATTTAAAATGCAGAAATTGTCCAACACATTTGCATTGGCGATACAAGCAGTGGCACATAAAGCTGAAGGCTGTGCTTTTACACTGCGATTTAGAAAAGTTATTTGTCCTCTGCAGTGAAGTGATCTGGAAGATGCTCTCTTTTGGTAAGATGTAGCTGGTCGGTGGTAGAACAGCTGGATCAAAGGGGCCCAGTTTAGCACATCTGAGGACTTCCAGAGTAAGTAGCAGTTGGCAAACATTACAAAATATGTGACAAAATAACAATGTGAGATTTTGATAGGTTTCTAATCACCAGGAAATTCTTTAACAATAAATATGATTCAACCCAGTTTGAATGAAAAGTTACAATGGGTTGGAAGGGAAGGAAATACTAGAAAGTAGTCTTAGGACTTATTTTTAATCTTACATTCTGGGGCTTAAAGACGATAGATATGAAGCAGGACACAATACTCTTTCATCCCATAATCTAATTGACTAATTACATTTTCTAAATTTATTGGTTACAATAATTACATTTCATGTACTTATAAATCTCATGAT
This sequence comes from Phrynocephalus versicolor, assembly GCA_023846285.1. Lineage (NCBI taxonomy): Eukaryota > Metazoa > Chordata > Lepidosauria > Squamata > Agamidae > Phrynocephalus > Phrynocephalus versicolor. Next base: position 4,851,437 of record JAHTLZ010000127.1, on the reverse strand, counting down.
TTTAGTTCATGGCTCCCTCTTGACCAAAGTAAAGCCTTGACTTCATAATGACTCAACAGCCAATCATGACCTTCCATTCTGTCCCGGAGTTCTCGCTAAGCAACCAGATCTCAGAATTCTGTAACAGAATGTTAACTGGCCTGTAACATACATATTGACTCTAGTTCTCCTTGAAAACTCAGTTATCAGTCGCATCCCACCAGCTCGGCTCAGTTTTCCGCCTAGCATGAGCAACCATACCATCTCCAGTTGTTTATACAGCTGTTCAAAGCGATCACGTTCAACCCGGAGAATTTCGAGATCCTCCCTTAGTTGTGAATTCAAGACGAGCTGAGAACTGAATTCTGAAGAGGCCTGGGAAGAAGAAATGGAATTGTGGGGAAAGGACATGAGACAACAACAACAAAAAAATCCTGATTGCGGTCTACTGACTAGCAGGTATCCATTTCATACCTTGTCTAGTTGATTCTCCGCCGTCTCTATTCTCTTCTGCAAATGAGCCTTCTGTTCTTGAATTAGGGTCTCACTGCCCACCATCTGCTTACGTTCAGCTGAACGCTTTTGCCAGGTTTGAATCTGCCAGTGATCAGGAAGGAAAGGAGATGGAGAAAAACAAAAATACAGGACAGTTCCAAGACATGAGAAGTCAACATTGGGTTTTCAGCAACTCCCTTTTCACAAATTTCACTCTGGAACCCTAGCTATCAATTCTTTTTCTCAGTGCATTTTTCCATACTTGTTTTGAATCCAGTAATCTTTCTCTCTCCTGGTTTTGCTTCTGCTCATTCCCATTTGTGTTACCTAGATATGGAGGTAGAAAGGAAGGGGGGAGTCTGTCCCCTGCTTAGATAGTTCCATTTTGTCCCACGTCCTCCCATCACAAGTTATATCCCGTCCCCCTTCTAGAAAGCCCTGTGCATTCAACACTCAACCCCAGTGCTTTAACCCACTTGAACAGAGCTGAGGAACATATGACCCTCCAGGTTTTTGTTGGTATCGGTGAAGGTAAAAAACATCTGGAATTGTATTTCAACAACATCAGGAAGACCCTTTTTAAATTATTTTAGAAACCCTGAGTATCTAGCTCTTAGTCTTCCTCTGCATACCTCTTTATCAAGCTGAGCTATCCTCTTCTTCTCTTGGACTATCTGTTGCTCCACTTCATCCCTCTGCCCCAACAAGGAGCGGAGTGTGTCACTTTGGACTTTTTCTTGTTTCATGTTGCTGCGTGCCTCAGCCACGGCTTGCCTGCGTAGCAGGTCTTCCTTCTCCTTCTCCAGGCGCTTCACCTCTGCCCTGGCCGTGATAAGAGGAGCACAGGCTGTCAGGGGTGGCAGGATGACACGGGAGGATGCAGCTGGACGGGTGCGGACAGGAACGTCATGGCAGCAGTGGTGAGTTTTGGGGGGAATGGGTGGCAAAGCCAGTTCAAAGGAGTTTTACAAGCACAGCTACCGGAATGATGGGACAGCTGGGGATTTGGATCTCAACGTACATCTCAAAAACTGTCTGGATATTAAGCAATGTTATGTGGTCTAGGCCTTAGCAGGAAGGTAGGCATAAATATTTGATGGGGGGGGGTAAATCAAGTGGATTAAAGGTAGGATGGAGCTGGAAACACAGAACTATAGGGACTAAATTTGATATCGTGCAAACATCAACTCTTTTTGCATGCATGTACTTTTGTGTAACAGACTGCAGGGTGTGGCATATGGTCACAAAATGTAATGGACAGCCCACATGTACATCACACATCATTGTCCACTGTAGGTTTCCAGGGCAGTATCCATTGCCATATGCACCTGTGTTATGTCAGTATTTGCATCAGAGGATAGGGGAGTTGATGTGGAGAGAAGATTGAATGGGCGGCTCCTCAATATTCATTTATAACTACTTCCCGTGCAGGAGGATGCGCAATATCCAGACTCTTAACAAATCCAGCATTATGACTTTCAGAGCAAGAAACCGAAGTCAGAGAATGTGTGCCAGTCGTCAGTTCTGGACCAAAGAAGAAAGACAACCAGGAATTACGCTCCTCATTGGGGCACACAACTACTCCCCCATAGATCTGTGGGTTACTGAAAAGCTAAAAGGTGAGAATTGGGTCTCACGATGCAGTTTAGCCCTGGAGATGAAAACAGCCTCCATCTCCTCGTCCTTCAAAAGTAGCTTAAAATAGGATCACAGGACAAAAGGAGGATTTCATGGAGAATAAGCTTGCCAACAACCAGTTGTTACAGTGCTTATTAATAATCCATTTAACCCAACTGGAAAGCAATGACTGAGGCTGATTTTTCATCCTGTTTTTTTCTTTTTGTGTGTTATTTGTAGCTTTAATGTTACAGTTTAATGTTCTCCTAATTCCCTGTTCTTAGTTTTAATATGTCTTAAATATTCTGGGCTTTCTCTCACGGGTGCATTTAGGGGATACACAAGGGACCACCTTCTCTGTTACTACTCCCAGACTTTGGAACTCCCTCCTACAGAAGGCCAGGCTGGCCCCATCTTTGCTATCCTTCAGGAGCTCCACTCCTCCATCCCAAAAGCTCTTAAAGAGGTTCCCTGGGATAAAAAGAATCCATAGGGAACCTCAGAAGCTGAGTGTGGAGGATTAAAAAAAGGAAATTAAAATAAAATAAATAGTAACATTACTTGGTGATGGCATCATCCTTCTATTGTTGCATAAAGCCACAATAACTGGATTCCAGCCAGAGAGTGGTGCTCAAATGTAAATAAAAATGCTTATGTAAGACCTAATCAATCATATGCATATTAGCCTGAGGCAAAACCACAAATATGTAAATTAGAATTAGAAACTGTTTGTATATCAAGTTGAAACTGATCTTATGCAGAAACATGATTTGATACAGTATTCCATATTTCTATTGTATGCAGTTGACAGCATCCACTATAGGCATTGTAACTCCCAAACTGTATGATTAAACTTATATTGTATGTATTTGTAACTATGCTATTACTGGGCAGTTGTATTTGTGATATTCATTGCTACTTGTCCACATTTAATTGGCTATAGTGTGAAAAACAACGCTGAACTAGACAGGCCTTTGGTGTAATCCACTATGTTTATAATATTTGCTGTAGCTATATTTTGCTTTGCTGTTGCCTCTGAGATTAAAAAAAAAGATTTTTCAGAGTTCTGTACAGCTTCAGAGTTCATTACACTAGAGGCAATAGTCAACCTATAGGGAGAACAGAATGATACAAACATAACATTCTGCTGTAATAAAGGGGGTTATTATCTTTCCACCCCTGCTGACCTTGACCTTATCCCGTTCTTTGTAGATTTTGAGACACATTTCCAATGAGCGAGACTGTCGGGAAAGGTTGCTAGGTGAATACATACATCTGCCTGCGAATGATCTCACGAGATTCCAAAGCATATGCATGACGGTTGCCTTCCAACAGCCGGAACTGCCGCTGAAGTTTGGCCAACTCTCCATCAGCTGACGGACAACAATGCCAGGGAAAAGACAAGCGGTCGAGGTAGTCGAGGAGACGGAGAGGAAAAAAATGTGGTTAGTAAATGATCTCTTATTTGAAAGAAGGAATGAGACTCTCAAACTCCAACCATCCCACCTGGAGCAAGAGCTGCAGCCAACAATCATGGAAGGAAGGAAGGAAGGAAGGAAGGGTGCTTGAATGTTGTGCTTGGGTACACCTTCACCACCACCAATGGTATTCCATATGCATAATTGGCATCATTTGTTTTTATTTATAAGAAGGCAGACTGTTGTTTTCAAGACAACCAAGGGCAGGGCGGGAGGAGGTTAATTTCCCATGGTGTGTGCATCTGTCTGTAATAGCTGGGGTATGGGCGGCAGCTCGGCTAACCGCAAGGGGCCAGGACCAGGGTTTTCCCAGAAGCCAGATGAGGGTTGAGACCAAGGACGTGGTCGGTCAGTCTGAGTTCAAGGTACACGAAGAGACAGAGATGATAGCCAGTCTAGGTTTCAGATTCAGGGAAAATAGTCAGCCAGTCCAAGTCCAAGATCCACAAAAACACCAATCCAACAGTGAAAGGGATGCCAGCAAGGAAGACTTATAGAGTCCCAGAAAGGGCCAAGATAAGCAAGCCACAACTTCCAGAGCTTCCATAGCTAGGTTTATGATGGTAGCAGGCTCACCAGCTGCACTCTTTGATGGCCCCAGCCTGAGAGGGGTCCGACTTTGCAAGGAGGCTCCACATTTGCTGAGTCATGCGTCTCCGATCCTGACATCATTTTTCTCTTTCCTATGGTCACCACTGATCAAACAAGTGTTGCAGGACATTGGAACGATACCAAAAGAAACCCCCTGTCCCCACAAAACCTATTTACTAAAGTGAAACCGGAGCCCATGTATCCATCATGAGCAACTATCTCGTTTCTAAATAGCTTGCAGTCCTCTCGGGCTGAGGGCAGGGTCACCATTTGGCTTTCTCCAGCCTGCAAGTGTATGTACACTTTCCAAACTTGCATCAGGCGTCTGTCACCACATTAACTTTCTGGATCACTCTTGAGTTCTTAGTGTTCTAAGCCTAGAATGTCTCTGATGCCTCAGCCAGTTTGCAAGTGAAATGAAATGAAATAAAATCATGAGACCCACTTTTGCATTTTGAATCCAACGGCCCAATGATAGGCGCTGCCAGCCCACTCCAAGATATCTCGCTCCTAACAGCAGGCCAGCAAATCGCAATCTCTCCATCACCCAGCTCAAGGAGCACAATACAGTGGAACCTTGACTTACGTCATTAATCCGTTCCGGAGGTCTAGACATAAGTCAAACATGACTTAAGTCAAACAAACTTTTCCCATAGAAAGTAATGGGAAAGTGGATTAATCCGTTCCAGATGATGAAAAAGACCCCCGAAAACAGCAATTTAACACAAATTTGACTGGGATAGGAGAGTCCTTCCAGGGATGTAAATGAAATGTCTCTTCAAAGAGAGGAGGAGGCAGTGGAATTATAGTCCACAAGTTATACGCCTCCACTTTTTAATATTCATAGCGACAGTGTCTAACATTTAAGTTTTACTGATTTTAACCTGACGTTCCAAGTTCTGAACAACTCTATGCTTACCATTAGAGTCCCACAACTGTACAGCTCCCCAACTAACCGTATTTGTACACGACCCCTAAACTCCGCCGCAAATGGCTGCCAGCTCCGGAGCTTAAAATTGTTTCCCCACCAGCTCCGGAGTTTGCAGGGAATTAAGTGTGACCATGCCCACCTAAGCGCGTCCCAGCGCACTTTTCATGTACCTGCTCTTGGAGGGTGAAAATCCCCAGGTCCGGATGTAAAGAAGTGAGTGCCTGGCTCTCCTCACTTCTGTTTGTTGTTGTTTTTTGTCTCCCACCCCTTTAAGAGAAGGAATCAGGACGACGGGGAGGCTTGGACCGGCAGGCAAACGGAGGTGAGCCTGCATTCTTTTGTCCCCTTTTTTCTCCCTCCCCTCACGCAGACAGGATCAAGGAAGTGCGGAGGGGTGGGGACGCAGGAAGAGCAACGAACCCCCAAAATCTCTGGTCCGAATTTAAGTGGCCAGCGGATCTTAGGGGTCGTGTGAAAAGGCCCTAAAATGCTTCCATTGTGGACTAGACTTCTGCAGCCAGATTTTTTACAAGACTGAGCCGACTGTCTAACCAGCAAGGCCAGCCTCGAGCTCCCGGCCCTTCTTCTCCTCCAGCAGCAGCGGCGGCTTCGGTGAGGCCGAGGACCAGCTCCAGGTGCTCGGAGCTGGCCTCACCGAAGCCACCACTGCCGGAAGAAGGCAGGAGCAGTTTGGAGATAGCAGCCGCGATGCTGGGTCGTGGCTGCCGCCGGGGCTCTGCGCTGTAAGTCAAAGCCTGCGACTCAAGTCAAACGGGCCCTTCTTGCTGCAAGTCAAATATGCTGTAAGTCAAGCAGCATGTAAGTCAAGGTTCCACTGTAGCTTAAAACTGCCAGAACAGTGTAACAAGAATCTATCCCATTAAAAAATATATCATGCAAAATCAAGGAGTTTGAATTGCCTAGCCAATGACAGGGCTGGCCCTGGTAGGAGACTAGTTTCTGGCCCCTGGAGCAAGTCAAACTGCAGCTGTCAACGGGAGGAAGAGAAAAGGCTGTGTTGCCCATGCATTATATACTGTATTTTCCTAGATCCCCAAGGGAGGCAAACCAAGGGGGTAATGTTTGCCTTTCCTGCTCCGCATGCCAGGTGTTACACAGTCAAAGCAAGAACACACAAAAACCAACAGTCTTATCCCACCCACTTGCTGCTGCTCCCCTAACTGCCTTATGAACTCCTGTCCTTGACCAGAGAGGAACTTTCATCTTGATTCTTGACTACCCTATTCACTCCCCCCCCCCCGCCAAAACGAATGACTCACTCCCTGGATCCCCACACACAGCCACTGACTCATGCCCACATGTGTCCCCTGTCTGCTAGCTACGATTTGGACAATTTGTACCTCTGTGACTTTCATTAAGCCCCTGCCGCCTTTCAAGAGCCAACATTCACCGGAGAGGCTGGGTTCAAAGGATCTGCTATAATGGCTCCTAAAGGCATGTGGAGGAGAGCCAGGGTGCCTGGCCTACATTGTGGTGGCCCCATTCTTTGGAAACAAAGGCCCTCTTTCTTGTCTCTCAGTTCTCCTCTGCAGGAGTTTCCCTGGGCCACGTTTTAGATTGGCTTGAAAAATATCCACCAATACCCTCCTGGCAAACACTAAAAGGGAAGCATACCATTTGATTTACTTATCAGAAAAGTAAAAATGCTCTCCGCCCTGTTTTTCACCCTGCCACACAGCCTGTCCCCAAATCTTGCAGCGCGGCTGTTACCTCCACTTCCCACCAGCTATGCTTTTAATTTAATAGGAATCTTATTGAGCGAGGCACATTTCACTACAGAGAAAGAGCTGCCAGCATCAGCCCCTTGAAAGAGAATTTCTCTTTTTACTGACTTCATGGCTTTTAACATTACTGCACCAGCAGTTTCAGGAAAAGGCTATATTTACACTCTCGGTCAAGTGCTTTTATGAAACTGTCATAATGTTGACTTGAGTTTAGTCAGTGATGACACATCAGTTTATATTAGATCTAGGCAGGGATGCACGCAGGAAGTTCCTTTACCACAGTAAAATTTGCCCTGCCCCCAATGGAATATCTGTGTAACGGTGATGCTTAAAAATATGTAGTCATTCCTGGATACCATCATCAGACCTAAATTCGAAACGTGCAACTATCCTGTGAGGAAACAAGAGTGCTTTGCTCTCGTCTTCCTAAATCTGGGATGGAGAACGAAGGTTTTTCAAGCTGTGGAAGAGCACAATCTATAAGACATGAGAAGATGGACTTGAGCTCTTAATACAAAAATATGACGTCAAAGCAAACAATATCACAATGAGCTTCTCAAAACTGAAATAGATCTTTATCGGCTACAAGAGCCAAGAAAGTTCACAGATGCTCTGGAGAACAAGCTGCTAGGATGAAATGGAGGCCATCGCCTTTATCATGAGTCTGTCACCTTCCAGTGACATCGGGATAGTGGCCGGAAACAATGCAGAATGAGAGAGCATTCTAAACGTGGTGACCTCCGAAGGATTTGAGGGTACCACTGCCATCACCTTTGAGCACTGGCTTAGTTGGTTGGGGCTGGTGGGGATTTTAGTCCAAAGCATCTGGATGGCATAGTATCGAGGAAGGCTAGACCAGATCAACTTGGAACAATCCCGGGTGGGGCAAGTCTCTTGTTTATGTATTGAACATGAACAAAATGGAACAGAGAAAACAGAGCTGAGGGTGATTCATGGGAAGTCAGAGTATAGCATGAAATGACACGGAGATCACTGTGTTCTAGTAGTGCAAGCCACCCAAGGGAGCGGTCCTCCTAGGTCCAGATCCTGACAATGCAAATGCTTTCCCAGTAACACCCTGCTTTCCTCCCTAGGAAATTACCAAGACCTTCCAAATCCAGATCAGTGCTGTCTGAGCGGAGGCTGGAGGCAGATTTGAAGTACGGCATCTCGACGTCTTCCTATTGAGAAATGAGAAAAACAAAGAAACCAAGAGAAAGAACGTGAGAAATCCATGTTGTTTGCAAAGACCCAAGTCCAAAACCTAAACTGTAGCAACATGTCCCAGTGTAACATCAGACCAATCGTCATCTTTTAATTTAACCTGTCACACAGGGCTGTTGTCGGGTTATTGTTAAGGAGCCCTCCTTGAGATGGCTGTCAGGAGAAAGGCATCCTAAAAAATGCAATAATTAAATAAGGATAATAGGACATTGGAAAGGGGAAGGAATCCACCTACTAACCTCTCTACTGTAATGCCCCAAACTCCCTGAAGAAACAGGAGATGAAAAAAATGCAAATAAATAAGACAACTTTAAAATGTTAACTATTAAACGACAACTCAAAGCTCTACGGCAGGGATGGTAAGCATATGGCCTTTCGGATATTCAGTCTCTGAAAATGAGATGCTAGAGATCAATTACAAGCCATTACATTTAGGAAAAGCCTCTAAGCTTCCAGGGATATGTGGATAATGCAGGATTTTATCAGCCTTCCCAAAACTAGTGGTCTCCCAACAGCTTAGGGATTCTACTCAAATGCCATCATCCTCTACCGCTACACCCTGCTTCATCACAACCATTTTCAAAAATGTGCATACTCCACCTCTCAAATTCTCAAACACTACATGCATTTAATCCTTGATGTAACTCAGCAATCCATATACTCCACTGTGCAGCCCACTCCTTTTATTTACACCATTAAAAACTGTATTTTCTTCTGCTTTACAATCCCATGTTAGCCATAATGTTTAAGAACCCTGTAAATATAGGCCATAAACAACAGGCAATTCCCCTACTCACTGACAGTAGCCGAACGCTGCCTGTAGGTGACCAGGAAAGGGAAGATTTACAAAAGCTGATTATCACACTTCTTCCACATTGGCATCAAATAACTAACATGGGTTTGTGTTTGCTGGTGACAGAATACTATGGAAGAGAAACTTGCACAGACTTTGGGTGTGATCAGACAGGCATTTAAACCACTGTTTAGTATGCTGTGGGGATTAGACAATGGAGTGTTCTAAATTGTCCTCAGAGCACTACTACCCACAATTTCTGGGGCTTTTCAAGAGGCTCCTCCATTTTTTAATGCAGACAGGATCACTTTGGTTTTGGTTTGTTTCCAGTGTATGTGGTCAAGAAAAAGAACAACCAAAAGCAAGCTGCCTGACTATTAAGGCTCATTTGGGTGGGGGTTTCCAATATAGTGAGGTGGTTTAATAAAACAGCTACTTGGGGATATTAGCAAATTAAACACTTCCTCTACTCTTTGGAGAGGGTCAGAGAAAGTGAACTCTGTTGTTAAGATTCTATTAGGATAGTAAAAATGCACTGCCCTCATAATTGACATGATGGCATATGATTATTAAAGTCTTGAAGAAATCCACTTTTTCTGCCCCTCTGCCAAAAGAAGTACAGTATATAATTTGTCATTATCTCAAAGGGACTCTCATATTAAGCCACTTCATTATAACAGAAATTCCCATTTAAAGAAGCAAGACCAAACAAGGTTTCTTGATTTGTGAGACCCTATTTAACCTGCCCCAGCCTATTCCAAAACAGCCCTTTAATTGGCTACAATTGTTCAGTACAATAATCCAGCCGGACTCTTCATGGACTATGAATGATCTGCGTGCTTGAAAGGCTCTCCCACTATCATGTCTACAACCTGGTGTCACATCATAATCGGCTATGAAAAGTGCCATGTTAACTGACAAATCCCATCTCAGCAAAACACAACTGACCCCAAATGCCCTCTTTTTTCTCACGGGGATTTTTTTGATAAAGTGAGGAATTACTGTACACAGTAGCTGACAGTTTCTTTGGGAACTCTACCATAGGTGCCTGAATGGTCTCACTAACCACCTTTCATTTCATATTTTAAGCTAATAACTGTAAACTTAAAAGTAGTCTGCACACAGCATTTCCAGTTTTTTCTTTAATATTTCATTGTTATTATATTGGTGGTCCATAAGATAAAAAGGTAAAGGTTACCCCCCCACACACACACACACGTGTGCTAGTCGTGCCCGACTCTAGGGGCAGTGCTCATCTCCGTATTCAAGCCAAAGAGCCAGTGTTGTGCAAGTCCATAGCCATGGGGCTGGCATGGCTGTAAGGAAACACCGTTCTACCTTCCCGCTTTTTATGGCGGTACCTATTTATCTACTTGCATTTACATGCTTTTGAACCGCTGAGCTGCTGACTTTGTAGCCGACAGTTTTCAGTACTCTAGCCCGCTGAGTCACCATGTCCATAAGACCACCTGCCTAAATTTCCGAACTCACTTGTAGCAACCGTAATAGGGCTTTCAAGGTAAGCAGTTTGGTTTTACCACTTCCACTTTCCCAGTGGGTTGTCATGGCCAAGCGGGGATTCAAACTCAGGTTTCCTGAGGACTTGTCCTTCACTCTATCCACTACATCATGCTGGAAATCTGTCCAGTTCCCTACAATTCCTCAAAAAATGTTGGTGCTCAGCAAACACACATATTTTGAAAATGTTATTACTTCTACTACTGTTTCAAGACTCTGAAATTTAGCCAAAATACAGCAAAGCTATTCAGCAATCTATAAGAACCTGTTGGTTCTGCTAAATCCTTGGCTAAATATGCTTCTATTTCTTTCCTCCTACATCAGATCACCAAACATTCATCATTACTCCCCCTAAAACCCAAACTCATTCCAAGGCTTGCACCAAACATAGTCATGTTACCCAGTATCTAAACACTTCTTATGTAACTCTGTTTGAATTTTTATAAGGTTCTCTCAAGGTTTTATTTATTGTGCCCTATTAAAGGGACTGCACCCTAGTTTTCCGACTGTGTACCAGAACAACACAGCATTTTTCTTCTTTTTTGTTAAGAGATTAAGATTCCCCAGTCTCTGTAATCCAAATTAATCCCCTTCTCAAAGTAATAAGTACCTTGCTCTTTCCTGGAGAAACTTTATAACATATACAGAATTAGTGTCCAAGCAGTTAGTTTTTACTGTGCTTCAGTGCAGTCTTCCTGGTCTCTCCTGGAAGCATCACCCGTTGCCTTTGTCAACTCAGTTGTTAGCAACCATCTCCAAGAAAGGCACCAACTCTCCACCAATCCTGATCAAGGAGGGAGGGAAGGGAGAAGAGGTTACACACCACAGATCAAAACTAGACTATGGGTGATACCTTCATAGGCTGCTAGAAGTATGACGGTATCACCCATAGTCTAGTCTTGCCTTTGTATCTATGGCTGCATGGTTCAAAACTTCTTTTTTTACTACAACAGATCAAGGAGTCAGTACAAGAATTTCTGGGTTCTCAGAGGTCATAATCTTAAAAGCTAGCTAAAACGGTGGGCATGACCTGGAAAATGAAGTGTCAGAGTCCAAGAACTCAAAAACAAGCTACTGTGCACAAACTGTATCCCCAGATGTACTCAGAGGGGATCAATTATCTAATACAGTATTTTAAAAAGTCATCTTAGTCTGTTTCAACATTCATAACAACCAATAAACAAACCCAAAAGAGGGAAATTTAGTCACAAGACACTTTTAAGAATACTAAATTGATTTTGGTACAAACTTTTGGAGGGAACAATCAATTTCAATATCTAGTAATTATAGTACAAAAAAGAGACAGGTTTTCTGAATCCTTAAAGAAGAATGAGATATGTGTGCATCCATATGCAAGTGTAAGAGCAGTAGTTCTAACCATTGATTCCAGAAATTGCCATGACAGCAGGCAAGCCTAGAGAGGAGAAGGAGAATATGTTGGAATAATCGTGAAAGTTAGAGAATACTAATTACTAACATGATTAATTTCTCCATGTCCTAATCCATCTTCTATCTGCAATCCTTAACAATATGCTGGGATGTCAACACCAGCATTCCCTTGACTTTCCATCTTGTCACATTCTAAAACATTACGGCTATATCAAGCTTTTGTCAGGACATAGTATTAATATAATCAACAAGTGGCATTATTGCAGTTTCTTCTGGTCAGATTAGCAAAAAATTGCTTAGACAAATACTGCAGGGTTCCTAAACCTCAAATCCTTTTGTTATTGCTAGTCTCAGACAAACACCAACAGCTGTCTTCTTTCTTCTGTCCTTAAGTTATTTTCTGTGTTCTACCAGATATCAAACCAAGGCTTTTTAGGGCACCTTGTCTACAACCTTTCTTATGTGGCCAGTACAATTCTTCCCCTGAGCCATATATACTCATTTTATGATGCATGTTCCTGATCCCAGTATTGTTTGATGCAGGTGTTAACACCTATGAATCACATTTGCTCCAGTATTCAGTACAGCACTTCACACCGAAATGTATTCTTTATTTTATATATTTACTGACATTTCATGGGCTATGCTTTTGTTCCTTCAAAAGCAGTCTGAGAAAGTAGAAATCTGGCATTTTTCTGTCTCATCTTCTCAGGAAGTGTGTCATCTGCTCACTTTCTGTGCGCCAGCTACAAGGCCAGGAAAACAAAAAGGAGCAACCCTGGCTGTAATGTGCTGTCAATTTGGAACCAACACAGAGCAACTTTAATAGGGCTTTCAAAATGAGCAAGATATTTAAGGAGTTGCTTTACCAGCCTCACATCCCCAGCAAGTTTCCATGGCTGAACTGGGATTCAAATTCAGGTCTCCGAGGCCTAGTCTGTCACTCAATCCACTACATCACACTGGGCATCCTAGCTAGTACACACAAACAGGCACCAATTGAATTCTGATCTATTCACACATCCTTCCTCTCTTTTGTCACATGCCAAGATCCCCAGCATGAAGCTCTAAACTCCAACAGAGCTGGAGTCACAACACCTCATGCTAACATCCTAAAAGGCCGTTTTAAAGCCCCATAATTTTACACAAAGCTTAACAGCACGCAGGGATTTCCTAGTATGTACCGTAACTGGGGCAGGGGGTGTCACATCCTTCCTAAAGCCTGGTCTCACCAAAAGCTCTACACCAGCACGTGATTTTTAAAATTTCATTTCAAAGCCTTTAGCAGCTCACCTGAGTCCACCACCACCCCAGTCTTGACATGTCATACTTAAGCCTCACTATATAGCCATGTTACTATGGGGCAGTGGTTCTCAACCTGAGGGTCCCCAGATATTCCTGGACTGCAACTCCCATTAGCTCATCGCTAGCTTAGCTGGCCAGGATTTCTGGGAGTTGCAGTCCAGGAACATCTGGGGACCCACTGGTTGAGAACCACTGATCTATGGGGCATAGTCACTCAGCAGCTTCCTTACTCCTGCCAACATGTCAGCCCCCAGGGCCCTTAAAAGAGCACCCTGAAGTCTTGCAAAGTCTTGTAAATATAGGACGTGGATGGCTTCTATCAGCTGGACAGCCTTACACCCCAAACTTGGCCCTCCAGCTGTTTTGGACCACAACTCCCAGAATTCCAAGCCTGTATTGCCAATGACAAAGGACTGTGGGAGTGGTGGTCCAAAACAGCTGGAGGGCCGAAGCTTGGACACCACTGCAGGGTACATTATTAAGGCCATGCGAAGGAGCTCATCATCAGCCCCTAAGCCCCACCCCTTCTAACAAGCCCTTCCCCTTACCTTGCACAGGCCTGCCCTCCCACTGCGCATGTGCGAACCTAACAGTTCCTTCCTTCTTTCTTTCCTCCCCTCCTTCGCCTCCTCCCCCCCCCCGCCCGCCACCGCGCGCGCACGTTCCCAGAGTTCACCAGACCCATTACGCAAAGCCCGAGTTCGTAACTGCGGGGACAGGCGAGGGGAGGGGAGGGGAGGGGAGGAGGGAGCGAGGCGGCGACGCGAGCGGGTTGTCATGGCTACGTTCCGTCACTGAAAACCTCATGCGAAACCGCATCCCTCCCTCAGTTTGTCCCTCTCCAGCTGGTTGCCGTGGAGACGGGTTTTCGGAGAGGAAGTCAGAAAGGGCGGGGAAGCCAATGAGGGGGGTACAGCGAAACGGAAATAGGAGAGGGGTGTGGAAGGGCAAAAAAGCACCGTAGAGAAGGGGGGAAATTTACACCAAATCCTCGGCGTTTTTTGTTTGTCTGTTTTTGTTGTTGTTGTTGAGGAGACATTTTGTACAAGGCAGTAGGCAGAAAATTAAATGTATTCGTGTCATGGGTCAAAATCACACGCGCACACTGCTTTTCACAATGCTGGTTTTTTTTTTTTAAAATAGGAGCATCAACGTGGCAAGCCGTCTTGAAACCCGAGGAAACCCTAGGACAGTGATGGCGAATCTTTTACAGACCGAGTGCTCAAACTGAACTGTGATTCAAAACCCACTAAATTTTTGCAAAGTGTCCATACAGCAAATTAACCTGAATACAGGTGGCTGTGAAGGGGCGATGTCCGGTGCCCACATAAAGGGCTCCGAGTGCCACCTTTGGCACCCGTGCCATAGGCTCGCCAACATTGCCCTAGGACAAAAACTCGTAGATAAAAAGACAACATCGGTTTTTGTGTTGTTTTTGTTCCACTCCTGAAAGCAAGTCGATTTCCAGTTTTCGAAATTGGCTGAAATCTTGCTGCTTAATTTCACAACTGAAGTAGACCCATTGCATTGATGGGGATGTGCCTCACAGCCCTCACTACCACTGATTCAAATGCCTCCACTGGACTGCAATAGGATTTCAGACATTATTTTTGTAGCCCTTGTGGGTATAGAAGGGAAAAGTTATGTTGGCCAGAATCCTGTTGATTGTTGGCACTGATATAAGTGCTGTATTGTAAACTGCAAGACAAATTGCTGGTAGTGAGCAAACTGCTGCTTGTACCAATTGCTTGAGTTAATGCATAGCAAGGAATGCAAGAGGCAACTCATTAACTAGTGGCAGTTTGCTGTTGTGACTTAATGCCAACATAACCAATAGGATTCTGGCTGCTGATTAAAGATAGACTCACAGTTATAAAGGAGAAAATAGAAAATGTGTCAACTTGGGAAGAAAGCAGGCAATATAACAATTGCAGCTGTAGCTTTATAAGCATTACTTTTGTTGCCATTGTGATTGCCCACCCTAACACAGCAAGAAAGCGTTTGTGGATATAGCTGGGTACCTTATAAACTTTGCATTATATCCAGATTGCTGTGGTGACTTGAGACCTTCCATTTAAAAAAAAAGTCCCCAATGCCCCAGTACTATGGTTATAAAGTATGTAGTCTTACATAACTACTGTAGTACTTTGCTAAATTCCTTGACTTTTAAAATACAGGATTGTTGCACATACAATCCCTGCTAGCCTAGAATAGGTACTGGCAAAGCACTCCAGTATTCCTGCCAAGAAAATTCCATGGACAAGGGGTCCCAAAGAGTCGGTCTCTACTGTAACGACATACACACACACACACACACTTGGTCTAAAAGGTGGTAGGACTGAAATATGAGAAGCAGATTGCACATATCACTGAAAGGTATCAAAACATGAAGTAATTAATCCTATCTGATGACCTTTTACTGCCATTCCTCATTTCTGGTTCAGCAGAAATCTGCAGAATGTTATGAATGCTTGTTGGCAGTACAGAAGTATCTTCATGAACTGGTACAGTGTCTTTGTGAACTATTGTTTCCGAATGAACTTTAAATACTACCCCTTACACACAGCTTTAAGTTCAGAAAACACGGGAAAATATTACTGTATGTTTATTGCCTAGAAGGGACCTTCTGGATCAGTGAATTCAACCCCTGTCTGATGAACCCAACCTTTCTACATCAACTGATGAGAACATAGATTTTCCAAATACTGTACTAGTAATGAGCCCAAGAATAATACCTGGAAAATCCATGTGCTCACCAAGGTGGATGCACTGTACATCACTCATGAATTGGGAATCAGTCCTCTAATGTTAAGTGCTAAAACTTAGACTGATTTTTTTATATACATGTTCATACTTGGGTTTTGGCAGGTTGAAATTACTCCTTTCACAATTCTAGTCAACTCTTGATGAGTAAGTACCACAGTATGTCCACCTGCACACATAGAAGAGTGAAGTGGCAGAAGCCCTGGTAGTTTGTCAATATTTCGGACCATGGATTTAGGCTTTTTTTAAAAAATAACTTCCATAGATACGTATATTTTAAAGGCCCAGCAAACATAAAAAAGGAAAATGTGCTGCTTATATACTGCCCCATGGTGCTTAAAAAGCTTTCTTTGGGTGGTTTACAACTTAATTATGTAGGTTATACATTGTCCTTCCCCCCAGTGAGTGGGTACTCAGTTTACCAACCTCAGAAGGATGGAAGGTTGAGTCAACCTTTAGCAGGCTGAGTCCAGGACCAAACTCGTGTCTTTAGTAGAATCCTTAGTTTGTGCCACAAGGCTAAAAACAACATAGCAGGAAGCAGATTGAGGAATATAACTTTTTATTACTGCTGTGCTAGTGCTTTACTGCAGGATAATGTTTGGTTGTTATGGTAGAGCGTTAAAATATAATGCCCCCAGGCTGAAGTGGTACCTTTCAGTATATGACCACAGGGTTCTGCCACCTTATTCTACCACTTTATTTTGCTGCCTGTTTAAACAAGACAGATAGGTGGAATCTTGTCTGGAACTATTTTAAGCTCAAGCTGTGATTTCCCATTATATACTTGAGGTTGTCTTTATTTCTAGATAAATACTTTCAGTAAAAACACAGGTAATTCAGCCACCTCTTGTTCTGTTTGCTACCTTGCCAGTTATTTCATTTAACCATATTTCTCATCCCACTCATTCTCAGAAAGACTTAATTATTATTTATTTCAATATTTAATTATTCTCGTATAGCTGTCAGGCTCTGCTTTGCTAATCATAGACTCAGTGCTTAGCAGAAAAAATTGTGTGATATTGCCCAGAGGCCTTTTTCTTTTTAATTGAGCAGTGGAATCAGCTTTTGAAAATGAGCCATGATAAGCCTTGTGTGTGTGTGTGTTGCGTAGTTACAGTCGTGACCGACTCTTCATGACTCCATGTCCATGGAGTTTTCCTGGCAGGAATACTGGAGTGGTTCGCCAGTTCCTAATCCAGGCACTTACAGCACCTGGTATTCCCTGGTAGTCTCCCACCTGCTTAGCTTCCAAAATCAGGCGAGATCGGATGTGCTTAGGTAGGGCATCTAGGCAGCTATGATAAGCCTTAGCTCAGATTTAATCGTTGTCATATCACTTGAGTCCTTCTTCCAGTATATTTTAGGTTTGAGCAATACATGAATTCAAGGTTTTCCAATGCTTAGTCACTTCAGGATAAATAAAGCAATTCTTTATACCATGTCTGATTGATTTCTACAACTCACTTCCATTAGATCAGTGAGGGAGATGTAGACTAGGTGTGGAATAGGTTCCTCATTCATTATAAACCATGATGGAGAAATGGAGATATCCAAATTCAGAAGCAATGTTTCACTGAATAGCACTTATTGGAAGGAAAGAGCAGGAGAGGGTTATTTGCTCTTGGCCTGATTGTGATATAGTATTTCAAAAAGCACCCAGCTGAACACTGATAGAACAAGAATGCTGGACAAAATCATCAAACAGATTGATCATGGCTTAGTAGGCATTCTTTTAGAATGGATGGTTATATGCACAGTATTATTTCAGCACGTACATTTCTCATTGCCTGCTATTGTTCCATATTTTACAACCACTGATATCCTGATATTTTAGAGAAAAACATAACGAAAACACAACAATTTATTTTCATTTAAGTAAAAAATGTGCAATTTCATATTTTAAAACATAGATACAGAAGTAAAGGAAGTTTGTGTCTAACTCTGCATCCATTTTCTCGGAATAATACAGTACTTGGATATTTTGTGATTGGAAAGAATCATACTGTGTATTTGAAAAGATACACACACTGTATCCCACCTCCACTCTCTGACTGTGTTTTTGTTAAAGGATGCTACAGTGAACATCATCAGCTTGGTTGGGGTGTGTGGGTGTGCACACCTGTCTCAGTGTATGTCTGGTGGCCAGACCTGTTCACTAATGTCTGCATCACTGCCATTATCTAGGTGAATGTTTCAGAGGTTCTGTGATGTGAGTCCCAGTATTTGACCCCCAAGTTCCTGCTTTAGTTTAACTTCTGAGTTTGATCATGCAAGACTCATCTACTGTCCTTTTCCCAATTCTTCTTTACCATCAGTAGATTTTCTTCCTGCCATAAAATCCGGGAATCTTGCCTGGACTTGTTCATAATAATTGATTTAGGATGAAGTCATGGCCGCACTTTCACTCTCAATAAAGATGTTTAACCATTGCAGTAAAACCAGGAGGAAGATTATAGTACTGATTACTTCTTTTTTTACACAGTCGTGTTGCTCATTTATTGTATATTTAGTATATATTTAAAATACCAAATTGTGCTGTTTCTCTTTTGAATCTATGGTTTACTCTCCCCTGCCTAGCATACAATGGTTTGTGTGTGTGTATGTGTGTGTATTTACAAGGCTCTCGTACATAACAGTGCGTGCCGCAATAACACTGCTGGCCTTTATAGTGCCACAGGACATTCTCTGTGTGAAAAGAGATGTAACTAAAAATACAGGTTGAATCCAGATTTAGGTACATATAACTGACCTGGAAGGAGCAGACCTCCCTGTCTCCTATTTCCGGCCAGCCTCCCTGGCACCTTGACCATGCTATTTGAAGCGACCAAGGAGGCTTTCACACAATGGGTTGAGTCAGGTGTGAGAGAAAGAGGATACTGCCAGAGGTATATTGCAGCTTCATGCACATAAGATGCTTCTGCCTCCTTACTGTGATTCCCTTCTCCATGCCTCAGCTTATTCCCTTCAGGAGGGTTCAACCAACTTTTCAGGGGGCTTTCAGGGAGGCTGCAGGGTGCATTCCCAGTCCATTTGCACCTACCTATGTCTCTGGATCCAACATGTAAAGAAAGGTGCCTCGTTCTGAGTAAGACCACAAGTCCAGCACTGTCAACCCTTAACTGGCAGGATTCAGGCAGGATTCTCTCCTAGCTCGGTTTGGAGATCTGTTGGTTGGTCTTTTGGAATGGGCGGGGAAAAACTATTTTAAGGGAGATCACACCCTGCAAAAAACAACCCTTTCCGATATGTTGAACACACACCTTCCCTGCCATTTGATTGCACCGAGGAATGGTTTTGCCAGTGCCAGTCCCCAACAAGTTTCCACAGGTTAACCACATTTCCTTGTTTCCTGAGTCCTAGTTCATAACTCTATTTATTTATTTATTTTAAGATTTATATACTGCCGGCTTCCCAAAGGGAACTCAAGGTGGTGTACGTAATAGATAAAGCAAAACAACTACAACAACCAAGAATTAACAGCAAGAACAGAATGTAAGGTGCCCAGCCTTTAAAACCTTACTGGTCACCTGAACGCCTACCCGAAAAGCCAGGTCTTAAGAGCTTTCCAGAAGGTGGGCAAGGATGGCATCAGGTGAAATTCACTTGATAAGGAATTCCATAATGATGGGCGCGCCTCTTTAATGGTGGCCACCCAATGCACAAGGGGCTGAGATGCTCTGGTGGGTCAGGAAAGAGGTAACCACTATCTGTTATATATCTACCTGGGTGCCATCCTGGCACACTTTGGTTTCTGAAATGGGCCACAGCAGCTGAGAGGGGATCACTATCTGCTGTGTGGGTAAAATAAAACGAAAATGCCAGAAATTCTTGCTCTCTTTCCCCTTTCCTTTCCGGCCCCTTTCCTTTAGGAGGCAGGAATTCAACTGGTGATGTTTTTATTCCTTTCTTCGGTGTCTGGCTGGCAGTACCCATGAAGTGATGGGGGGGGGGGGAGAGAGAGAGGAGAGAAGACCGAGTAATAAATGCTGCTGAGCCCCAGTGCCAGGAAAGGAAAGTGGTAAAAATAGAGACACGATGGCACACGGGAGGAGGAGGAGGAGGAGGAGGAAGACTAAGGAGGGGCGCCATCATCTGCAAGGAGCGGGGCCTCCTCCTCCTCTTCCTCCCACGGGACCCACCCATTTCCCCAAGTCTGTTCTTTGGGGCATGGGGCCAGCCACGCGCTCCGTGGCCCCACCCCCGTGGCCAGATGCCAAGGGTAGGGCTGGGTGGGTGAGCGTGGCGCGATGTGGATCATCTGAACGGATTTGGGAGAGGAGGGGGAGAAAAAGGTCGAGGGTGAAGACAAACGAGAAAAGTTCAAGAGGGAGAAGAAGAAGGAGAGAGAGAGAAGAAGAAGAAAAAGAAGAAAGGCTGGTGGCTTCTCAGACCTCCCCCGCCAGTGGTCCCAGGTACCCATCGGGGGTCGGGGACGGGGTGGTGGTGATATTGGTGGTGCCAGTCCTCCTGGGTTCTTCTAGTGGAGAGGTTTAGGGATGGAGATCTAGCGGTGTTCAGAGAGCAGACCCCATGGGATCCCACAAAAATCCTTGGGTTTTCTTGAACAGGGGGGAGAGAATCGTCAGTTCGAAGGAGGAAAATGCAGCCAAGGATCTGGAGGCGCTTAGGAAGGTATTGGGGAGGCGGAGGGAGAGAAAGGTTTCGGACTGACGCATCAAACGGGTCGCAGCAGCAGTGGGTGTTGGGGAGACGCTACGAACCCATCCCTCCCTCTCCACTTGCCAGTCCCTCCCTCTTCTCCGGCTAACCCCCCTCCCCGGACCCCTCGCTTTGTTTCTCTGCGTATTTTTAGTAAAGGGGGGGGTCTCTCCACGACCACCCATTTCCCTCCATGTGAACCCCGGCTGTTATTGCGTTGATATTGATCGCTGACAAGCGTCCGTAAAAAAAAAATGGGGTTTCTGTTTTTTTCTGTCTTGCTCATCGTGCGTGATTTGTCTTTTTGTCCGTCTGTTGTTTATTTGAGGAGAGGAACGCTCACGTCCCCTCTTTAATCAGAGCTCGAATTATTGCGGGCAGGAAGGAAGGGGCAAACAGAGAAACCCCATAATCAAATCCAGCAGCCCCACCTCCTGAACCCCTCCCCTCTTATTGAACTGTTGAAGAGGCTTCTAAAATTGTAGCTGTCACAAATAGGCAAAAGGTGGCCTCCCTTCTCCATTCCCCACATAACCGTGGAAAGAATATCTCCAATCAGGGGGACAATGTTATTGTAGAACTTAAAAATTAAGAAGAGGAACCTCTGAGGTCTTGAAATGTGGATGCACCCCACATTTCAAGACCTCGGAGGTTGTATGGGAAAGAGAGAGAGCTGGGGAAGCAATGTGGATTTTGCTGGCTGGATCCCTTGTCATCTATGTATGGCAGACCCCCTTTACATCTCCTTGTGTTATTCTCCTTCTAGATCTCATTTCAATACAAATATCTTGTGGGGGGTTTTCACACAGAAAACTTAAAACGATTGCCCTATCAAGTAAAAATAAAATCTCTTCTGCAGACTGTTGCCTCATTTGCAACATTTACACGTGGCAGTAACAAGAAACTCAAAGGCCTTTGTATTAAAATGATCCCATTGCCGCAGAATGTGTTCCAAAAATATGCCTTACATTGTTAAAAAAAGTATTTTGCATTTAGTCTAAAAAGGAGAAAAGAGCAACCTTTGTGAACATGAGTCAACTTATAAAAAGATAAATGGGGGGAGAGGAGGTTTATGCCCACTGTTGCCTTCACAAACTGATCTTCACTCACCCAAGATGCCAATATCTGATTTTCAGGGACCCCTGCACAGCATTTTTTCTCAAATCACAACACCACCACACAGCAGAATACTCTCAAGATTCCAAGGGGATGCCCTCAGAAGCTGGAACTGAAAAATCGACTTCTGAGCCCACTTGTATTTACTCAAATCCAGTCAAGCCCATAATCCCCCCCCCCAAAAAAAAAGACAGCAGTCACTCTGTGGTAACAGAGCATTGTATCAAGATGTAAATACCATCCATGTTTTTGGAGGGTACAGAAAGAGGAGGCTGCCCAGTCATGGGGAAGAGGGTGTGGTACAGTAGTCAGCCTGTGCCAGTCTTTTTGGGAGCAGCTAAATCGGCATCCCAGACACTGACGACTAAAATATGAACAGGACTGTGTTGCAAGGCTGGGCCTTGAGGCAGATGTCCTGGCTTGATTCCCATCCAGCTCATCAGTTGGGGCTTGCTTCTCTCTCTGTGTGTAGTTGTGATCTAATTGTACGGGGTCCACCCCGCCTCCCCGCTTTGTGAGTTCTTCTAAAGTTTTCATACCTTCCTTTTATGCATGTTCGCTTATAATTATGCTGGCTTTGCAAGCTGTTTTGAAGCACCTGTGTTTTGGCCTTTTCCCAAAGCACTGTTGGTCTGTGACATTATCTTGGCCCTGTCCGGTCCATCACTGGCTGCTCATTAACATTGTCATGGAGATTTCATTGATTTGGGGGCAATTTTTGCAAGCAAGGAACTTCTTTTTTTTTTTTTTAGTTTGGAAGAGCTTGCCACTGGAACATGAAGTAGGAGAGAACTCTGTGGAGGGAAAATACCATAGAAGTCTGATATAGCAGAGATGGAGAATATACATCCTGCTAAATGGTCATCAAATTGCAGTTCCCAACAGTCCTAGCCAGCAGAGCCAACAAGTGAGAGGTGATCCGAGTAGTAGTCATGAACACATTTGAACACATTTGAAGTTCTGGGTGTTTCCCATCCCTGCAACATGATTTTTGTATTTTGCTTACAAATTAATGAGGTGCAAAAGGAGGACGGGCGTAGAAAGCAAAAGGAAAAAGGTCAACACGTTTTGCAGCCCAGTAGATGAAGCAAAAGAGGGAGAAAAATAAGCATGAGATATAATATTAGTTCTCCCAGTACCATCTTAGGACGGATGTATCTTCTGCTTTCTTTTCACTTAAGAATCTTCTTGGCCCATCTTGTTGATTACACGTCTCTGTATTGTTGAAAAGGTTGCTTATCTGAATTTTAGCATGTTTTGACTAAGCCAGAACATTAGATTCCCAGTTTCTTAGGACTAGGAGGGGCCTTAATTTGGAGAGAACAAATCTTGTCAGTTGATATTAATCAATTATGGACTCCTGGATTGTGTAGGAGGGGAACTACAGTAGATTTAATGGGTCGATTCAAAAGGAGTTAGCAGCCATGATTCCTGGGTGCTCTGACGTGGGATCTTTGGAAAGAACATACAGGACTTAATGGCTTATACAGATAGATATTTAGTGAGGTTTATTTGAGCCATGATTCAGCACAAGCACCTGTTTTTGATGCTAGCGCTAGGCTTTAAATTCTGACATTTAAAATGTGTGATTTATGTTACAATGTTTTATAAAATGTATACTCTATCTATCTATCTATCTATCTATCTATCTATCTATCTATCTATCTACACATGTTAAACTTGTGAATGCAACAAATGTGGGCCCTCAAGCGCATCCACCAGAGACATCCTTTCCGGTGACTCATGATGGGTCGTTGTTGGTCCTTGTTAAGCATGCACGTGGTGGCCAGAGGCCATGTTGGATGTGGCATTCTGGAAGTCCAAAAACCCCAACATTTTCTTCTCTCTCCTCCTGCCAAAATAGAGGCAGCTCTGAAAGAATCTAAAGTCTATTTCTGAGTAGTCATGAATAGCAATGGTTTCTTTTCCTCTTCCTTAGCCATTCTACCCTACAATTAGAAGACTTCAGCCCTGTGGCTTAAAACGACAATGAGAACACTATCACTAGGCCAAAAAAGTAGAGTGAGAAAGGATAAGAGGTTTTGATTTATACTGTATTCTGTTTCCAAACAAGGTCTCAGACTCATTATTGATTCTTGATTGTAGTATTCTGGTGCTTTTGTAGGGGGAGGGGGTTGTTGCTGCTTGGCAATATTTCTTTATCACCAAGATTCCCCCCCCCACACACACACACACTTGTTTTTGGACAAGCCACTTGAGGGGCCCCTTGATACAACCAGGCTTCTGCTCCCTCCACCCCGGCCTTGGCCAGCTCTCACATGACTCGGCAACATCTGGATCATATTAAGCAAAGCCTAAAGCCACAGGAATGTGAGCTGGGAGGATGAACTGAGAACCAGGCTTTTGTGTGTGTGTATTTCTCTCTCTCTCTCTCTCTCTCTCTCTCTCTCTCTCTCTCTCTCTCTCTGTGTGTGTGTGTGTGTGTGTGTGTGTGTGTGTGAATATACTGCACCCAGTGAAGGTCTCAGAAATCCAGATGCTCTGGGATCGTTTGAAAGAATGCTACTGAGGCCTAGGACAGAAAAGCTCAACAAGTACTTAGTAGTCAGAGTTGAGACCTCTAGGAAGGAAATGTACTTCAAGGTTAGAACAGTGGGGCTCAGGACCCCTGGGTTCTCTCTAAGTAGAATCGTGAGGTGACTTCCTGGAGACAAGATCTTTAGAAATTTATCCATTAGAATCACAAGATGACTGGAAACCAAGCATCTATGTTGCCTGGGATCTTTGAACATTTATCTTTTTGGATGACCAATACCAGATTCTGAGAGATTTAATCCAAAAAGAAGCAAGGTGTCCAGGATCTGCAGGAATTTGAAAATAATTTCTGGGTGGGAGTGAAGGCCATGTTGACTAGTGAACAAATAACCCCCGCCATTTAAAGGAGTACAAGGAGATTTCTTGGCAATTTTAATGTTATCCCCCCCCCTTTTCTTTAACATCCAGCTGCCAAGATGAGTTTCCTCCTGTTTGCCGTCACTGCTCTCCACGTCTTGATTCTCATCTTACTCTTCGTAGCCACACTGGACAAGGTGAGAGACTCCAAGGAAGTGGCAGTCTGCTGCTGCTACTTATGCCATTCCCTTTCTACTGGTTTAATTACACAACATTTTTGACCATAAAGTAACATGTTCTGGTTACCAGTTCCTTTCCAGCTAATTTGAAGAAGGGTTTTTTAACTGATTTCCCCCCAGGTTTTGTGCCATGACCTTGTCAATTCAACACTTTTTTAAAAAAGTATTTTTTTAAAAAAAAGAACGAAAGAATTTACATTTACAAAAATGGATAACATCTAAGAATTACTTTCATTTTTAAACAGTGGAAAGCATTGTGGGAACAAACTACATTTAAAAGGTGCTTTTCCAAGTCCTTCTGTTGCCTTTCGCAATGTGTTGCTCTGTCAGATATTTTGGACTACAACAGCCAAGACCCCAAGCAACTGGTTACACTAGCTTGGGCTGATACAAATTTATACTACCAGGTGCCACTGTAAAGCATTAGATATATTAAGAGATCCATCACATCCTGGTCATCGCCTCTTCGAGTTGCTGCCATCGGGATGGAGATATAGAGTACTGAGGGCAAGAACAAGCCATCTCAAAAATAGCTTCTTTTTTAGAGCAATATTGCCCTTAAACGGAAATCCTGGACTTTGAAGCCAGCTTATTTTATATGTCATATTTTAGTCATTTTATATGTCATATTATGTGTTGTGCCTGTTTTTAAATCTATGTGAAATGCTTTAAATGAGTTTTATATAGCAACCACAAAATTTCGTTGTTCCTGCAAGGGGGCAATGACAATAAAGATTCCTATTCCTATTCCTATTCCTATTCCTATAGCCTAAACAACTGGTGGGCACCACATCCAGGAAAGGCTGAATTATCATCATGTGAACCAAATCTACCCTCCCGATCAGTTTTGTTTCAGTTGCTTTGGCTCTTTCCATTTCAGTTTCCATTGAAGTGTAGTAAATAAGGTTGATTCCCCATTTCACTGGGAACGAGCAGAAGCAACTGGTTTCTCTTTCTTTATCCTGTAATTTTTACAGCAGCACTCAAGCCCTTCTGAGAAAAGCCAAAGATCGACTGCCCATCTGTTCTGAGGCGGTCTTTCATAAATATCCTCCTGTTGTCTCAAGAAAGAGCCTCCGAGGGTGTTCCCTAGATCAGGGGTCCTCAACGTTTTCAAACAACGGGCCGGTCCACCACGCCCCAGACACCACTGGGGGCCAGACCACAGTCAAAAGAAAAAAAAAGGGCGACATGGAAAAAAGCAGGAGGGGAGGGGCAAGTGGGTGGAGCCCCCCATGATTGGCCCATGATCATTGTGTCTCCAGGGCCCCAGCAATGCCTCCTGCTCCAGATCACCACCCTGAGGTGCCACCGCTGGGATCCCTTTGCTGCGTCTCCTCCTCTTCCTCCTCGGCCTCCTACAGTGGCGGTGGCTGGAGCGGCTCTCCTTCCTTCCTTCCTTCATTGCATCAGGAAGGAGGTGGCAGCCCAGGCAAATTCAGGCCCCTCATCACCTTCTGGGCGGCCACTCAGGATGAGGAGCAGCAGCCGCAGCAAGGGCAGCAAGGCTGGTGCCACTGCTCACAGATCCAGCCGTGTGCCCTGGCCATCACGTCCTCACTGTGGCCTGGAGGAAAAGCTCCCCCTCTCTTGGCCTGGCTCCTCTCTTGGGGTATTTGTACACAACCCCTAAACTCCGCCGCAAATGGCTCCCAGCTCCGGAGCTTAAAATTGTTTCCCCACCAGCTCCGGAGTTTACAGATAATTAAGTGCGACCACACCCACCTAAGCGCGTCCCAGCGCACTTTTCAGGTACCTGCTCTCCGGAGGTGAAAATTCCTGATGCGGATATAACATAGTGACTGCCGGGCTCTCCTTGCTTCTGTTTGTTCTTTTTTTGCCCCCCCGCCCGCCCCTTTAAGAGATCTGAATGCAGTCCCGGGACAGCAGAACGGAGGTGAGCGGCATTCTTCCTTTTTTTTTCTCCCCCCCCCCCCCACGCAGCCAGCAGCCAGGAGTGCGGAGGGGGTGGGAACGCAGGAACAGCGACAAACCCCTAAGATCTCTGGTCCAAATTTAAGTGGCCAGCGGATCTTAGGGGTCGTGTGAAAAGGCTCCTGGTGCACTGCAAGGGAGGGATGGAGGGAGCAAGGGCTGGGAAGGAGGGAGGGGAGGCAGGAAGGCATGCCCAAAGCCACCTGAAACCCACTCACTGGCGGAGTCCAGCCAGGCTGCGGTGCTCTCTTGGCTCGCCAGCCCACCCATCACCAACCGGGGACAAATGCAGCCCCGCCAGCCTCCCAGGAACCAGGGCCTGGCCACCGTTGGCCTTCCCTTCCCTTCTCTTCTTTCTCCACCACCTCTTCCTCACTGGTCTCTAACCCAGTGATGGTTGTGGCAGCTTCAGCCCCCGGCCATGGTTGCTCCCCCTCCTCCCCTCCCTCGCTCCACGGAGCAAGGCAGCAGCTCAGAGGGAGCTGGGTGGGCGGGAAGTAGCTCTGTTTCCCCCTTGGTCGCCTGCCGTCCATCCCTCCAGCGGTCCACTGCCATGGCTGCTCTGGCTCGGAAGGCTGGCTGGTGCTGCCTCTGCCTGCCCCCTTCATTCCTCACAACTACAATAACACAAGCTGCAGCCACACAAGGAAGGCAGATGGGCAGGGTAAAGGAGGAGTAGGGATGAGGCCTCAGGGCCATGGAGGGAGTGGGAGACCTTGCCGCAGCCCTCCTGTTTTAAATTGCCCCGCTTAGCTGCACCCGGCGCCCCGACCATCTGAGTGGTGGGTGGAGGGAGTAAATGCCCCACTAGCCAGCATGCTGATCATCTGGGCGGTAGTTGGGGGGAGTGGGAGAAGCAGCATAGCCCACTGCTTTGAACTGCCTCAGCAACAGAAGCAGCTGCAGAGGCTGGCTCGCTCGCAAAGCAGGGGGTAGGTGGGGGGGGTTGCAATTGGTCTCAGGGGCCGGATTCAGGACCTTGGAGGGCCGCATCCAGCCCCAGGGCCTTAGGTTGAGGACCCCTGCCCTAGATGATCGCTCATTATTTCCCATGCCATTAATATTTGGTGGTTTCCCAAGTTTTGCGTGGGTTTTTCCCATTCTGAAAGTATGAAATAACTTTCCCAAGGCTTGATCACGGGCAGTAGGAGCTCTAAGTTATACAATGCCGATATTTTTGGTCTGACTCATTGGCCTTTTTGCTTTACTTACCACTGGAATGTGGGCTGCAGGAACTTACAGTATCTGGAATTGAATTGGGTCCCCAAGATGTAAGTGGTTCTTTGGTCCTTGTTCTGTAGGCACTAGTATCAAATTTATTTCCTGTCTTTTTGTAACATGTTCCAAACTTGCTGCTTCAGGAGCTGAATTTTCCTAAATTGGGGGGGGGTGCCCCCAGAGTTAATCAATACGTCTTTAAATATAAGGGCAGGCCTAGAGATGCTTCCTTCCACCTTATATTCTGCAACATGAAGTTTCTTCCCCTTCTAAAATATAATGAAGGAATTTCTCTGATACATATATTCCCTGAAATGTTTTAGCCAAAAAACTAGATGCTTTTTTTTAAAAAAGTATTTTTCAAGGTGAGCTTCTTGTATTTCTTTCTTGGAGCAGAAGATTGATTTTTATTCCTTGCTGCTTCGTCCTGGTTTCCAACATAATAGCAATGGCAGGAACAAAAAACAAACAAGCAAGCGAGCCACAACCCACTTAGTCATATTTATATTTTTGTGAGTCTTAATCTGGCAACCCCATCCTTGAAATCTTTCTGATTCTTCCTTTCCCAATTTAAGAAACATTTTTTCTTTCTTTTTTCTTTTTTAAAAAAACCTCAACAACAACAACTGATAACTATGCCAGAAGATGTGCTTTCAGTCTGTGCTGGAGGCGGAGGTGCAATTTATTCTGCCACCCTGTCTGTGTGTACTTCCTTGTCTTCATTAAACCCTGACAAGTATTTCCCTGTATGCTGACAGCTTGTTGAAAATGAAAATGGAACAGCTTGCCTGTTAACAGAAGTTCAGGGTTGTAGCATCAGCATGAATTTTATTTGCACTTTGCATAGATTATTTATATGTATAATTCATTTAATATTTCCAATGATGCTCTCCTTCAGGTTCTTGCCTGTCCCTAGAACCTCCTGGGTCTTAATTCCTCAATGTTTTAGGGTGTATCTGAGGCTAGAACAACGTGTGTGTGTGTGTGTGTGTGTGTGTGTGTGTGTTTTGTGTTACAGTCGTGACTGACTCTTCGTGACCCATGTCCATGGAGTTTTCTTGGCAGGAATACTGGAGTGGTTTGCCAGTTCCTACTCCAGGCGCCTACAGCACCTGATATTCCCTGGTGGTCTCCCATCCAAGTACTAACCAGGCCCGACCCTGCTTAGCTTCCGAAATCAGGCGAGATTAGATGTGCTTAGATTGTGCCAGTACGGCTTACCTGAGGCTCCATTCCCCAGATGCAGTGTGGGTGTAGTGTTTATTAGTGAGAAAAGCAGTGTGATTAGCCTCCAAGACAAATTCAAACACAGTGAGTTGGGTATTTGCTGTCCCTGTAGATACAGAGACAGGTACAGTACAGGTACTGTACTTGAAACAGACTACACATGGGAAGAGGGGATCAGAGAATGCATGTAAACCTTGCCCACCACATTTTCACCCCACAGTGAAGACAAGGCAGATTTCAGGGTGCTCAGTGGGAAAGTCTGCAGAGATGCTTGAATATAAGCCCATTCAACTGGGCACGCTTGCAGCCTTATTGTGTGTGAAGGAGGCCCAGGCAAATGCTTTTGCAGACCTTCACATTCACTTTTAGTGACTAAAAGTCAATTTTCATGCCTTGCAGAAAAAAATAGGCCTCTCTTTTACCCCCAGTTCTTGCCTACAAAAGAAGAAGGCAGTGCTGCTTGGCCTCATTGTAAGTGAGGATTGCAAGCAGACTAAGTATTCTCCTTACATGTCATACCTGAACATGCACTGTGTGAATGAGGCAGTGACCAACTCAGGTTAGCTGTAGTTTCCTGTCAAGGTTTGGCCTGGATCCCGAACCTGAGTTAGCGGTGCAACTTTTGGAAGAGGCTGTTTCTTCAGAAACTCACTCTCTGTATGAACCTACCCAGCAAAGCCAAAAGAAAAATTAAAAAACGAAAGACAAAAACATTGTGGCACTTTGAAGACTAACTGCTGTAAATATGAGCTTTTGTAGACAGGTGAGCTTTTAAGGAGCCTTTTAAGGGAGCTTGATGGGAGAATTCGCATCCTGTTGGTTCTGCTGGATCTTTCAGCAGCTTTTGATACCTTTGTCACATCTGCAGTGGATGCTGTCCGAATGTCTGGCTTTGGTGTTGGAATAGGCCAGGGCCAACAGGCTCAAGCTGAATCCAGACAGTACTGTATTAGGATTATCTTTAGGGGGAGGTTCTCTGACCGCTTAGGGGATATCCTCCCTAAGCCTAATGGTATAGACCAGTGGTTCTCAACCTGTGGGTCCCCAGATGTTCCTGGACTGCAACTCCCAGAAATCCTGGCCAGCTCAGCTAGTGAGGAAGACTTCTGGGAACTGCAGTCCAGGTACACCTGGGGATCCACAGGTTGAGAACCACTGGTATAGACTTTCTGCTTAGGGACTTGATTCAGAATCTGGGTTTTCTCCTGGATGTGGGTCTTTCATGGGATTCCCAGGTGGCAGCCATGTCCAGGTCAGCCTTTAATCATCTGAGGCTCCTTGCCCAGCTTGGCCCCTATCAACAGAAGGGAGGCCTCAAGACATTGGTACTTCCACTGGTGATCTCCAGATGGACAATTGCAATGATCTGTATGTGGGGCGTCCCTGGAGGCAGCAGTGGGTTCAAAATGGGCATGGCGCACTGGTTGCAAGTCTGAGTAGATTTGATAGGTTGCACTGGTTGCTGCATCATGGTTATTTTGGTAGCGGTGGGGATTGGATTTTATATTTTGCTTTGCTGGTGCCACTTTGTTGTGTTAAATGGGCATCACCAGGAATAGTGCAGTGAACTGATGGGGTAGTCTGCCTGTCCGTCCGTCTGTCCGTCCGTCCGTCCGTCTGTCCATCCATCCATCCATCCATCCATCCATCCATCCATCCATCCATCCATCCATCCATCTTTTTCTCAAACATGGCCATGAAACCTCACATTTAAGAATAGCATAGAGACTTTAAAGTCCCACAATGTTTTTGTTTTCTTTAATTTTTTTAATGATTACTGTTTTTAGTTTTGCCTGAAATTCTAGCACAGACTAACATGGCTATGAGGGGGAAGGACTCGTACTGTATACCCCTTATATGTTTGTTTTCATTGTATTTGTAACATCTGAATAGGGCTACAATGTCTCACAAGCCACTATAGACCATCAGACCAGTCTCACAGATAAGTTTGCTAAAGCTGCAGTGGTCTATGTATACTTACCTGCCACAGGCTGTACTGAGACCATGGGACTTTTAGGTGTGTATGAGGTTACACTATGAAATCGCCAAGCCACTGGCCCATATATAGCTGTGCTACCGAGATGTGGCCTAGAAAGGGATGTGAGGAACCATATACAGTGGCACCTTGTATAAAAGAATTAATTTGTTCAAATAAAATTCTGTTAAGCAAAATTTCCTTTATACAAATTTCCCATAGGAATGCATTGAAAACAGAGTAATCCCTAATCGCGACCATTTTTAGGTTGTACAGATTCGCCTCATAGATTCTGTTAAGCAAATTTCCCCTGTTGCCGGAATATTGTTTGTATGTATGTATGTATGTATGTATGTATGTATGTATGTATGTATGT
>JAHTLZ010000127.1:4799834-4814645 GCA_023846285.1 Phrynocephalus versicolor | reverse complement strand
TATTATTATTATTATTATTATTATTATTATTATTATTATTATTATTACCCCACCTTTCTCCTTGGAAAAGGACTCAAGGCGGCTCACAGCAATGAGGAACAATAGAACAATAGAACATAGTTTAGAATAGTATGGGCGAACCTATGGCATGGGTGCCAAAGGTGGCAATCGGAGTCCTTTCTGAGGGAACCCAACATCGCCCCTTCACAGCCATCTATATTCAGGTTAAATTGCTGTATTGGCACTTTACAAAAAATAGTGGATTTTGAATCGCAGTTTGGGCACTCGGTCTCTAAAAGCTTCGCCATCACTAGTTTAGAACACGGAAGGATATAAACACAATCATATTATCCAATTAAAATGGCTGGGTTATGCCTTCCTTGTCCGCTTCTACTTCCAAGGGAGCTGAGACTGGATTTCATGCCCCAAATTGTACTACTAACAACAAGAAGTTGATGGTGTCATCGGTAGGTGAAGAAATACAGCAACTGTAATATGTGAGACCTTGCTCAGCCAGTCAAACCATTCCTTAAATATCTCACTGTATCTTGGCCCTGTTAGGGTCACTATAATTTGGTTCTAACTTGATAGCACATAGCAATAACTACAACAAGCAATATTTTTTTTTTGCACCTATATAGATATGGCTTCAGCTTTTGAATAGTATATGCTTCGGGAAAAGCCACTGAGTTCAGTGGCATGAACTAGATTGTGCCTGCTGTTTGACGTGTGTGTGTCTGTTGCGTCGTTATAGTCGTGACCGACTCTCCGTGACCCCATGTCCATGGAGTTTTCTTGGCAGGAATACTGGAGTGGTTTGCCAGTTCCTACTCCAGGCTGTTTGACATAGGGATGGTTAAGTAGAGACAACATCGATGGGTCTCACTTGTTCCTACATAGGGAAGGGGCGGTAAATAAAATTGAACAGACAAAGATTGGACAAAGAACAATATGGAGCTTCATAGCAGCTTTTTACTGTGCGAGTATTCTTCAGTCCATAATTATTAAATTGGGTTGGTATATTTGTGGGGTTGGTGGGAGGTGGAAGTGTGCACACAGACTGTACGAACAGGCTGCACCATAATGGAGAAAGCGGAAAGTCAGTCTGATCTTGACTGATGAGGTGTCAGAGCACAGCATGAGTTGCCCATGTTCAGACAACAACGCTGCTGATGACTGACGGACAGCTGCCAAACGTCTTGAGGGGAAGCAATTCATTTGAATCCTTCCCTTCGTTAAACTTCCACCACACTTTTAAAAAACGCTTTGTGTGCCAAATCATGTTGTTGTCATGTAAATTCCTTTCTGACTTACGGTGACACTTGCAGGGTTTTTGAGGCGAGATGTTCTGAGAGCAGCTTACCAACAACCATACTGCACCCACATAGATACGGCTTTCTACAGCTGAATGGGGTGGTTGAAGCCCAGTCTCCAGAGACTTTGTTCTGATATACACTGGTACCCCGACTTAAGAGCAGCCAACTTAAGAGCAATTCGACTTAAGAGCAGAACACTGTTGGCATTTTAACTGCCGCCTTACAAATTTTATATATGGTCTGCTCGACTTACAAATATTTTTTCCATTTTTTATTTTTTTAACGTGCTTTTTCAATTTTTAGATAGGTGCCCCGACTTAAGAGTAGTTCGACTTAAGAGCATGCATTCGGAACAGATTAAATTCGTTAAGTCGAGGTACCACTGTACTGCCTATTACTCCACATTGAACCTTTGCCAATCATAATTTAATGCACAGGTAGGGCTTCTCCTCTCCACCCCCATGTTCCTCTTTGATTGTGTAGAGAGCTGGAGTTATTAAAAGCTTATAAAATAAAGTGAACCAAAATGATGCCTTGTTGATTCCTCTGTATGCCTTGTATCTATGCCTTATTGTGCTTTGTGAGCTGTCTGAAACTGTCCGATCTTTCCTGGAATGTCTGTGCCTCAGCAAGAGTGAAAAAAGAAAGGCCTGTGTTAAATGTTCAAGGACATCACTAAGGAGCATGTGAAAATAGTATGGGGGAGGATCAAACTGGGATGGCTCTAATAGTGTTACATGTTTTCTAAGGAATGTTGTTGATTGGTGAGGGAGGTAAATTTTGTTTCATGCTTTCTGTACTTAAATGTATGCCTTGCCCTTGTTGTGTGAGATTCTTTCCTTCTACAGTATTTAAGTGGGGAAGGTCACCCTTCCTATATTTCAGCTTCAAATAAATGGAGGATTATTGGATCTCTACTTGTCTCAGAGTTATTAGCTAAATTATTCTGAAAAGTTTGGGATTAGTCAGAACCCAACAATTGTTATCTCCCAAGACTCCCACAAATGGGAAAGCTTATTTTTTAAAAATCATAGGATTCCTCCTCAGCCAGAATGGCAAACATATAACTTTCATCATCTGTGATCATTATCCCTGCCCTCATACATATACCGTACATGTTATAGTGTCAAAGTCAAATGTATGATACTCTAAGGATGACTTCAGAGCCCTGTAAGATTTCTCACAATTGGCTCAACAGTATCAGCAGCTATGTATTTAGTGGAGAACAAGTTAGAATATTGATTGATTGAATGAATGAATGAATGACGGGCGGACGGACAGACGGACGGACCACAGGGACCAAATTCTCCAAGAGCTGTAGTTCAAGACAGCAGCATTTTGAAGCATTGGGTTTGGCAGTCGAATGATGAGTTATCTGGTGGCCTATCACTGTAGGCAGGAAAATAATTCCTTGTAATTTCAAGAACAGTTCCCTGGGATCCATTTAGTGAAGTGCGGAATGTTTGGCAGATTACTTATTAGTTCACTGCTCGCCCAATTTGCTTTCTCCTTCTCTGTAAAACAGGTATAATGAACACTGCTTCCAAAATACAAACACAAGTAGACAACCAGCTGCTGGAATGACTTAAAACACCATAATGAGAGATTTACAACTAAATGGCGCCACAGGAACTGTCTTTAAAAACAGAACAAAATGAAAAAGGCTCTTCAAGGTCCCACCAGTCCTAGAAGTAACCGATGTTGTACCTGTCAGGAATTGTCCTTTTTAATAATCTCTTAAGAGGTTGGGAATACTCTTGATGTGGCAATCCTCATGGAAAGGATAGTGGAAATGAAATTAACCAGGAGAAAGCACATGCGGAATACCCCCTTCGACATTTCATCAAGCTACAGCAGTATTTTGTGATTTTGTCTTTCTGCAGTGGCTTTAAGGCAGCTCTTCCCTGCTGTTCTCTGCTGAGGCAGAAGAAGCTAAAATAACTTACATAATTTACTCCATGAGGCAAAGATGAGTAGAGGTCACACAGGCTGCATTTTACAGAAATCATAATTATAAATGATAGAAGCCAAAATCATGAGGCCCTGTGGCTGCTAAATAAAGACCGTGACTCAGTAATGGAGCCCATCCTTGAGCTGTAGGTCTGTCTATTTAGTTGTCAACATTGTTTGATGGTGGTGTGAAGTGGATAGAGTGGCAGACTAGAAATCAGGAGACGGGTGTTCAAATCCCCACTCAACCTTGGAAACTCACTAGATTTGTAGAACTGGTGAACTGTTACAAATGTTACGTCCGTTTCTTGAGAAACCTGCTCTGGCCACGGTGACACATGCCCTAGTGATATCCAGGCTAGACTACTGTAATGCGCTGTATGTGGGGTTACCGATGAAAAGTGTCAGGAAACTTCAACAGGTACAAAATGTAGCAGCCAGGTTGCTGACCGGGGCAGGCTACAGAGATCACATTACACCCCTATTAAAGCAGCTCCACTACCTACCAATGAGCTATCAGGCACAATTCAAAGTGCTAACCTTAACCTACAAAGCACTGTAAGACCTGGGTCCTAGCTACCTCAAAGATTGAATCTCACAGTATGCGCTGGCTTGAGTGCTAAGTTCATGAGGAGAGGCCCTTCTCTCGCCACCCTCACAGGTGCGTCGCGTGGGAACATATGAAAGAGCATTCTTGGCTGTTGCGCCCAGACTCTGGAACTCCCTCCCACTAGAGACTAGGACTGCCCCATCTCTGCTGTAGTTCCAGAAACGGGCAAAGACCTTTCTCTTCAGGCAAGGTTTCCCTGAATGATGGACTACCTAGTATGTCTTTTATATCAATCTACCATACATGTTCACATAGACTTTGTGTTTATAACCACTTATAACCTTGTGTGATTGCACTGACATTATGTTTTCAATGTTAGTTTCCATCCCTCATAACTTTTACATGGAAGTTTTACTCTCTTTAACTACTCACATTCTCTTGTAGCTTTAATGTTGTCTTCGAATGCTGTAAAATGTCCCTCAATTCCCTTTTCTCAAACTTGAATATGTCTTAACTGTACTGGACTGTATATTGTCCCTCATTACTGTAAGCCACCATGGGTCCTCCTTTTCCAAGGAGAAAGGCAGGGTAAAAATACTCTAAATAATAAATAAATAAATAAATAAATAAATAAATAAATAAATAAAAATCACTCCTGAGATATCTTGAAATCCCTATATAGTTATGGTTTTTGTTGGAACAGGAAAATGGGCCTCTTGCAGCCACAGGCCATGCCTAATCATTATTTATTTATTTATTTATTTATTTATTTATTTATTTATTTATTTATTTAAGAATATTTTTACCCCATCTTTCTCCTTAGAAAAGGACCCAAGGTGTGGCTTTCATTCAGCATTGGGGGGGGGGGGGGAACCATTTTTGACCTCAAAGAGACATGTTGTATATCTGTAGACAGAACTAGGCTAGATGAAGCAATGGTGTACTGCAGTCATACAATATGGAGCATTTTTAGGTCACATTGATTGACCATTTATTTCCACAAACATTTTCTTGACATTAATTTTAAGGTAGTCAGATGTACTAAAGTGAGGTAGAGGTAGGTGAGACCTAGCTTATCCTCTCGTGGATGTCTGAGTGAGAGAATGTGACACGTTTAAAAAAAAAAGCCAGGAGACTGTAGTCAGCAATGAACAGGACAACAGCTGTTGTAACAGTATTAAAAAGGTTGTTATTCTACTGGATTTTCACTGAATGCTGTGTGGCAGAGCGTATCTCCATTCAGAAGCATTATACACAACTAGAACTGGCGTATGGTTGCACTGGCTGCAGCCAAATGTTCTGAGGACATGAATACAGGGTGGGGGGCAGATTTTTCTGCTAACACCTCTACCCCAATGATGCCCCTTATTAGTCTGGGCAGAATAACAAACTTCTCCTTCTATCCATCAATTACAACGAGAACACAAAGAACCAACAGTCAGCACCTAGGTTTGCAGATTTCACCTAGCTTTTGAAGCAAGATCCAGGAGCACCTCTCTGTATGATCTACGAATCTCCATCTGATCTAATTCTGTAAAGCTCCTGTTTATACTTGTGAAGGGCTAATCCTACCCAAACGGCTTGGGAAAATCGTTTTTGTGGGTTACATGCCCAGAATTCAACAGCTAGAACTGGCCATCAGCTCTGCTGGCCCATAGATCCAAAGAGCCATAGCGCATGAAATGGACTTTGCCGAGCTCTGAACCAAAACAGTTGACAAGGTATGGCTGAATGGTGGTGGTGGCGGCGGTGGCTGAAGTACAACTCAGGAGACACTACTGTAAACAAGGCACAAAATTGCAAGGAGCCATGGAAAGTTAGGAGTTTACTTATGGTTCTAATAATAATGCTTTTGCCATATCTGACTCTTCCAGCCAGTTCTCCAAAAGTAGTACTAAAAAAGTCTCATAAACAAGGATTATTCTGGATGGATGTCCACTGTACTGTATTTACTCTCACCACAAAAAGAAGAAATGAATAAAGGGGTCGGAAGCTGCTTTGAATGAGATGCAGGATACTGTTATGTGTGATCAAGTTTCTTCTGACATATGGCAACCCTAGTAGAGTCTTCCAGGCATGCGGGATATTCAAGAAGCAGTTTTTCCAGTATTCCCACCCTTCCCCACCAGTGAGTTTCTAGAAGCAACCATGGATTTGAATCCAAGCCTCTAGAGCAATGGTTCTCAACCTGTGGGTCCCCAGATGTTTCTGGACTGCAACTCCCAGAAATCCCTTCCAGCACGGCAAGTTGCACAGGAGTTGCAGTCCAGGAACATCTGGGGACTCACGGGTTGAGAACCACTGCTCTAGAGTCACCTGCTTCTTATGGTGGAATGAAGAAAATAAAATGACACGAGAGTTTTCTTTTTGGAAAAGCAGTAGATAACTTAAAGCAAGGATTTTATTGCACAAAAGCTACAGTAGTCATTCATGCATCTTCCCACAAAGCTGTGACCATATTTCCATTGTGGCAGACAAGCAACACCGTTTTACAGAGCTTTGAGAAAAATTATGTGTTGGGTTGGGTTTACAGTTCCATAGCCTCCGGATGTGGAAGCCAAGGGTTTTTGGGAGCATCTGTCCAAGAGAGTAATCTTTCCAAATTCTGCTGCTTCGAGATGCAGGGTTCACTTTGGTTGCAGGTTTAGAAGCAGAACGATCACAGAATTTATTGGTATTTCTCCTTTTACCACTATACATAACCAGTCAAGTTGTATATAATGCATTCATTCCCCTTCTACCAGCCAGTATACAGATATTCTAATAGAAAGATTATGGCACACAAACAGTATCCATCTCAATCAATTTTGCATTTTCAAAAAGCAAAGCATGCTGCTTATATACCAAGCCATAGTGCTGAAGTCACTCTCTGGGCGGTTTACAGTTTAATTATGCAGGCTACAAATTTCCCCCACCCCACCCCCATGAATTAGGTACTCACATTATCAACTTCAGAAGGATGGAAGGCCAAGTAAACCTCATGCTGGCCACCTGGGATTAAACTCAGGTTGTGAACAAAGTCTGGACTGCAGTAATGCAGTTGAACCACTGTTACAAGGTGCCTCTTCCATTCTATGGCTGAGGCTTTCCCAAAGATATAAGGGATAATTCTGACAAGTGCTGCTTTTCACACCACTCTCTCACACTGTAAGGGGGGAAAGATGCACAACCCTGCCATGTATGCTCCTTCAGTGTCATTTCCCTACAAGTACAAAAAGGAATTTGAGGGTGGGTGGGGGCGAGAAGGATACTAAACATTTCAGTCATGAATAAACAGCACATCAGCCTACCCAGTTATGGCTATATCAGTTGGGGCAGATGACTTATTTCCTCAAGTTCATACAAAGGTGCATTGAACATATACTACATGCATTAACAACATCCAGAGACAGAGGTAAAGTATGCAAGTATCCTCTATAAGGTTAGACTAAGACTTTAGTGCATTCTAAGAAAAGGAGGTAGTACAGCCATCCCAACATTAAATCTAAGCCAAAGATCCCTCAAAGATTTCCCTGCCAAACTCTAAATCACTATTGACAAAAAATATTAATTGCCTTATAACCAGAAAAATATATATATATACAATAATGCGGTCCAGTGGATACACTACTAGATGCTAGGCCTTCTGTATTTAAGCTCACATTCACCCTTTCATCACAACTGACATTTGTGACACATCCTCAAATCTGTTATTAATATGACCATGCTACCTAGACTAGGTAGCATGGGAAAGTGTCCTGCCCCTGCCCATGTGCAAAGTGTCTTTCCCTAATAAGGTAAAACCATTTCTGAGCTTACTGCAACGACCATGCGTAGTGAATCTCTCGATCCTAGTGACCTCTGTAAAACATGCGAAAGAACAGCTCGGCGTGCACAGCATTCTTCGGACTCCACATAAGTGCATGTTATGAATTTCAAAGTGCTGAAGTAGTAATTTAATATGGCTGGGTGTTGTTGTTGTTTTAAATCGCCTCCAGTTGGAGGGCCAATATATATATATTTTAAAAACCCTCTTGCCCTAAACATAAGAGATTCATTGTCTGGCACTGCTTTCGTTTCAAATGTAAACAGTCTGATAAGAAACTGCTTTCCCTCATTCCTCAGAGAAAAGTAAGGAGTTGGTGGAGGAAGGCTGGGCAGCATTTTAAGAAATGAAAAGCAACAGCATCATATAATGTGAGTCCTTTACCCAAAAAAGGGAGGGAAAGGGAGAAAATATTCAACAACAAGCTTCCTCCATCTCCCCCTCCACTGACAACTGTTCCTGTGTTGTAATTTGACTTGGGGCATTCATCTGATCATGTTCAACGCAGTATTTTTGCTGGATGAAAACGCACTTCCAAAGACCCACTAACGCCAAAGCCAGTAGCAGAATTCTCCCATGGCTTCTGGCTGTGCAGTGTTCGCAGTCATGCCCTGGTGTACTGCTCCCACAACGCTGTGGAGAAAAATAAGTCCCACCATGCCCGTGGCTTCTGAACTTGGCATGCTTGTCCTGAGAGGCCCTGCCCAAAAGGCAATCTAGAACCACTACAGGAGGATCCAGCCTAGTCACACGGGGTGGGTCTGAGCGATGGGAGAGGCCCCCACCCCTAGCTCCTTGAGATGCCCGTAGGCACGCTCAGCACAGAAGGTTATGTCCAGTCCAGAGTGAGAGCGCAACCAAGCCTGAGCATCTTTCCTCAGCAGTTCGACAATCTCCGAGTCTGTAAGAGACAAAGAAACACAGATCAGGGAATCCGGCAAGGCAAAGAAACTTAGATCTCTTTTCCCAAGTTTAGGTGGTCATACCTGTGTCCCCCTGTACGGACGGTTGGCGGTGATGCTGCTGCTGCTGCAGCTGGAGGAGGAAGCTGTATGCCAGGATGACCTCTTTGGCGTGCTCCTCCTGGGCACGCAGAGCAATGGCATCCAGCAGCTCCGCATTGTTGGAGGTGCTGCGGTAGTAGAGCATATGAACCAACTCGAGGGAATGGAAGTTGCGGCGCTGGCCGAAAACCTTTCAAAAATTTTTTAAAATAAAGTGTCATTGTTAGAAAGCCAGGTTTGCATGGGGGGGGAGGCACACTCTGCACATATACTAGAAAAGAAGCTGCAGTTCAGGCCACACTCCCACAATAGGTCTGTAGTGCTGGAGTGGAAGTAGGGTGGTGGCTGTGTTGCAGTGAGACCTCCATCACACACATGGTATGATTTCCCAGAGAGGGGAAAAAGTTACGGTTTTGGACTATAGCTTCCAGAATATGGCCCTCCTCCTCCTCCTCTTCCTCCTCCTCCTCCTCTTCATAGAACCGGAAGGGACCCGATGGATCATCAAGTCCAGTTCTGAACTTCCCATCTCAGGCCCTGCAGGCAGAGACCTAAACCACTGGCTTCTCCAGCACTTCCTATGTTGTTCCTAGAAGAACAAACCGGTCAATGGGTGTGATGGGCGTGAATTGCGTTGTACCAAGTTGTCAGATGGATGCTGCTGGTTTGCTTTCCCCACCCCCTAGCTGGCTTCCCCACTCACTAGTTGGTGTGCATTGCTCAGCCCCTCTTCGTCATATGAAAGCTCAGTTCCGGCAGGCATCCCTGCTTTGCCTCCTCATTGGAGTGGGCAGGGGGTAGAGGAAGCAGAGAAGGAAAGTCCATGCTCTTTCCCAGACCAGTCTATCACCTGACAAGGAGGATCCTGGCAACACATGCCAGCTGGTGAGTGGGGCAGCCGGCCAGGGGATAGATGGAAGGAATATATGGCAACTCTAGTGCTGCATGTATGACTTTTGACAACTTGGTGTCTGCTTCAAGCCCATCAGTAATTTCCAGGTTTCAATTTGCCTTGTCCTAATTCTGCACCAGTTAAAGACTTTAGGAGGGGGGGGGAGTAAAAAATGTACTGGTGTTTCTTCAGGGTGAGGTCTGATTTTATTTTGGCTTTTCTGTATCAATTGCACCTTAATAATGAGTGTTTATACTGAGTTATTTAGTACCCCAATGTGTCTCAGCAAGGTACAGGGAAACAGGCCAAGAAATGTCTGGTTACCTACAGTCATTCAGTGAGTCAAGTGTGTGTGCAAGGCAGAGGTATGACTCCAATCGAGGGGTGGCTGGATTTCTTTTTCATTACACTCCCCACACTAGCTCTTATTTATGGAGGTGAAGCAATCCTGGGGTGACTGGGCATCGAAAGAGGGCTCAAAACATCAACTAGGATGGTCAACCCCACCTCTGGTGAAGCAAGAATATAACAGCCTTCCTGAATCAGACCAGAGATGAATCTCGATCCAGATTCTGCTTGGGAAAGCTCACATATTAGGAAAACAGGAGAATCAACTACAGTGGACCTTCATGAAACAAACGGCTTATATAACATAAAATCTGTATAACATAAAAAATTCCAGAGATAGGGAAAATTTGCTTAACACAAGCCTGCCCAAAGTCCGGCCCGGGGGCCAAATCCGGCCCATCAGGCCATTCTGAGTGGCCCGCAGCTGGCTGGCCTGCCCATCCCTCCCCCTCCTTCGCCCCATGTATTTTTTTTTTTAAATAATCTGCCAACACTGACAACGCTGGGAAGCTTGGGCAGCTGGGCGGACGGGCGGTCTGCCACCACTGGCACTGCAGGGGAATGTGTGGGCGTGGCCAAGCCAGTGGGCCTCTGCCACCACCAAGGAGCTTTGGGGTGGGCTGGCGGGCGAGCCTTCGCCACTGCTGGGGAGCTTGGGGGGGTGCAAGGTCGCACAGATCGCCTCTTCCAAGGGGCCACCTGCGGCCACAGCTCCCTGTGCTTCCTTTGGTCCCCACCTTCCTTCTTTCCTCCCTCCCTTGGTCCCCACCTTCCTTCTTTCCTCCCTCCCTCCCTTGGTCCCCACCTTCCTTCCTGTGGGTGGGGTTGCAAGGGGTCAGTGGGTAGGGCTTATGGGTAAGTGGGTGGGGCTTGCAGTGGGGTGGCAGGGTTGGGGAGCAACTGGCCCCTGACACATTCTCAGCCACCAAATCTGGCCCTCCTTACAAAAAGTTTGGGCACCCATGGCTTAACAGAATCGCCTATGGGGCGAATCCGTACAGCATAAAATGGTCGCGATTAGGGATTACTCCATTTTCAATGCATTCCTATGGGAAATTTGTATAAAGGAAAATTTGCTTAACAGAATTTCATTTGGAACGAATTAATTCCTTTATACAAGGTACCACTGTATAGCATGCCCTAAAGAAATGAATGGGACACATTCTCCAAGAACCAGTGGTTGTGAATGTGTTTCAGAGATTAGCTGGATTTTGCCCGGGACAGTAGTATGGAGTTGCAATCTTCTTAACAACAGTGTCGACATACCTTCGAAGCTCGGAAGGCCATTAAGGCAGCGAAAAAAATCAGCAGAGTGGTGGTGCCAATCTTAAGGTCAGAAAGCACCACCATACCGACATTGACAAAAACGGCCAAACCGCTCACAATGAGCATCGTATTGAGGAGGGTTCGGTAGAGGATGGAGGTGCGGACTTTGATGGCCGGCAGCAGCTGCTCCAGGCCTTCCAAAGGAATGTCCTTAAAGCATTTCAGCATCAGGTAGGCATTCTTAGTCCGTGCAGCCACCACCACTCGTTTAAAGTAACGCCTGAGTGAAGAGAAGAGAGAGGAGGATGACATCAGAACACATCAACTATGAGCCTTTTCACACGATCCCTAAGATCTGCTGGCCACTTAAATTCGGACCAGAGACCTTAGGGGTTTGTCGCTGTTCCTGCGTTCCCACCCCCTCTGCACTTCTGGCTGCTGGCTGCGTGAGGGGAGGGAGAAAAAAAGGAAGAAAAGAATGCCGCTCACCTCCGTTCTGCCATCCCGCCACTGCATTCAGATCTCTTAAAGGGGCGGGGGGCAAAAAAAGAACAAGCAGAAGTAAGGAGAGCCCGGCAGTTACTACGTTATATCCGCATCAGGAATTTTCACCTCCGGAGAGCAGGTACCTGAAAAGTGTGCTGGGACACGCTTAGGTGGGCGTGGTCGCACTTAATTATCTGTAAACTCCGGAGCTGGTGGGGAAACAATTTTAAGCTTTGGAGCTGGGAG
Source organism: Phrynocephalus versicolor (assembly GCA_023846285.1). NCBI lineage: Eukaryota > Metazoa > Chordata > Lepidosauria > Squamata > Agamidae > Phrynocephalus > Phrynocephalus versicolor. Next base: position 4,802,782 of record JAHTLZ010000127.1, on the reverse strand, counting down.
CCATTTGCCTAAGACCGAAGAAACAAACAAAAACCCAGCAACGTTTTCTTTCTAATTTAAGAGTTCTACAAGAAGAGATTAATCTCTAAAAAATTCCAATTCTAAGAAAGAGAATTTATTTTAGTTCTGGGGGACAAGTAATAAAAGGTTGTCCTATCAACAGAAAATAGCTGCCTATATGCCCTAAGCACATCCAATCTCGCTTGATTTTGGAAGCTAAGCAGGGTCGGCCCTGGTTAGTACTTGGATGGGAGACCACCAGGGAATATCAGGTGCTGTAGGTGCCTGGAGTAGGAACTGGCAAGCCACTCCAGTATTCCTGCCAAGAAAACTCCATGGACATGAGTCACAAAGAGTCGGTCACGACTGTAACGACACAACACACACATCAACAGAAAACTGAAGTTTCATGGTGCAGCCAGGATATTTCTTCACGAATAATTCAATAATTTTATATTAATTTTTTTTACCACCTGCCTTTCCCCACAAAGACCTCTCATCTACTTAACATTCAATCATGAAATACCTCCTATAACTTCTAAAGCATAATCACTCAGTTCAAGATGCTGCTATATCGTGGCTAAGGGCACTTTTACACGACCCCTAAAATCCGAGGCAAAGGGCTCCCAGATGTGGAGCTTAAAATTGTTTTCCCACCAGGTCCGGACTTTAAAGAAAATTAAGTGCGACCATGCCCACCTAGTGCATTTTCAAAGTTCCTGGTCTCCTGAGGTGAAAAATTTCTGATGCGGATGTAAAGCAGTGAGTGCCGGGCTCTCCTCGCCTTGAGTTTGTTTGTTTCTTTTCCCTGCCCCTTTAAGAGACCTTAAGAGACAAGAATGCTTGCTTCCAGGGCTGCGACCCGGCAGACGGAGGTGAGCCTGCATTTTTTTCTCCCTTTTTTTCTCCCTCCCCTCAGGCAGACGGGAGCAATGGCATGCGGAGGGGTGGGAACACAGGAAGAGCAACAAACCCCCAAGATCTCTGGTCCGAATTTAAGTGTCCAGTGGATTTTAGGGGTCGTGTAAAAGTGCCCTAAGCTGCAAGCCCTGTCACGATGACATACAAGGCCTGGCAAAGAGGCTGTAGGTCAGAAAGCAGAGTACTATATATAAAACGCCCCCCCTTTTCAAAAACAAAATTAACAAATCAACATTTTAAACATAAAACAACACCTTCCACATCTGTGGAAGGTCTACACACTCTCCACCTCCAATGGGACATGTTCTAATTGGTTTATTCAGCATCTGCTGACATCAGTTTCATAAGGCTCATGACTGGAGGAAGCCTGTTCTGCAGAGACAAGGTATGGGCAGTTTTGCAACAGCTTGGCTTATTTCCGTATTTCCTCGATTTTTAGTTAATGGTTTTAAAATATGTATCACAATCACAAGAACCTTTATTGCCATACATTAATATAAAACAGGTGCAACAAAATGTAAAATGAGATGTAGGAAATAAATAAATATATATATAGTATTATACACAGAAAAATACAGTATTTGGTTCATGTGTAGAAGGTCCCAGGTTCAATGTTGAGCTAATTCCAGAATTCCAAGCCTATATTGCCAGTGACAAAAGGCTGTGGGAGTTGTGGTCCAAAACATCTGGAGGGCCGAAGTTTGGACACCACAGTGTTAAAGTAAGGAGGTATTGGTAAGTATCACAATCAGAAACAGTGGAATGCTATTCCCATTTGTTAAATGAACACATCTGGCCCATTTTCAATTGCCAATTCCAGTTATAATAGACACATAGAATCAAGGGGGATTTGACACATTGCGTAAATTTCATTGATTAAGTGGGATAAATCTTGTCTAAACTAACAACGGCTCCAAGCTTTTGCTTTCTGACTAGGTGTTATGATTAGGACAAGAATGCTTCTATATCATTTGTGAAAAGCCTGAAATGTTTATAACAGCACAATGAAACATAAAAATGCAATCATTTGACATATCAGAGAGCCCCAGACAGCTAACAGGCAGGAAAAAGTCAAGGAAATAAGCCCGGAGCTGAGTCAGTCCTGCCCTCTCAAACACTTAAGCAAAAATTGGGTTATTTCCTACCAGACAGCAGTTGCTGCAAACCTCTAGATTCAAAGGGTTTTTTAAAAATATATTTGTGTCACACTAATGCCTCTTTGAAGGTAGCAGGGGTCACCCTCTCATTCAGGAGTGACTACTCCTTCTATCTGCTCAGCCAATTCTCCTTAGCTAGACCAAATAAGACATTATAGGCAAGAATTACAATGTGGCTTACTGCTCATTGTGGCCATGTATTGCCTTCAATGTTAGAAGCAGAACACCGATGTATATAAGTTGCAGAAGTATAATAGCAACAGAAGGCTGCTGCCCTCATTTCTCGCTTGTTAGGTTCCCAGAAGCATTACTGACTGGTCATTTTATGAACAGGATGCCAGATGAGAGAGATCTATAGGCTTTTATGTCCAACACCAAGCTAGATGGAGGGATGTCTAACCTGGCCGACGGCAGCTTTCTACGTTAATGCAGAGTCTTGGCAACAGCAATCCTCAAAACGATCTTACTGGATGACAAAAGATATCAGGGAGACAATATTTTCTTGCCTGTCTGATGGATTCCAACTCTTGTCAAAGAACCGTTTCTTTTGGACCGGAAGGCTGGTCATCACACGCAGGGGTCCAAACCGTTGGCCCAGGGCCCAAAATCTTATGTATTCATACTGATCTAGATTCACGGTCACCTGCGGGGAGGAAAAAGAGCAGACCTGGCATAACAATACAACTGCTGTTAGGGAGAGGGGTGACAGGTACCTAGTGACAACTCCTGTCCTCCTACTAGTGTGGATGTTCTGGTTTCCAGTTTTTCATTTTTTTTTCAAGCTAAACTTTTCTGGTGCAGCACTAACAGCAATCACCCCACCCAACAACTTTGGCATAAATGTAATAGGAAAACAAAACACTAGGCAAC
>JAHTLZ010000127.1:4789056-4799824 GCA_023846285.1 Phrynocephalus versicolor | reverse complement strand
TAAATAAATAAATAAATAAATAAATAAATAAATAAATAAATAAATAAGAAGATATGTGTCCCTTCCCCAAGCGCAAGGCCACACCTGGACTTCATCATGCGGGTGATGGACCATGAGGGCATACGCCAGGGCTTCTTCTGACAACCTGTTGAAATTGGCCTGGTTCAGCAGCGGTTCCATCTTGGCCAAAACCTCCTGTTCTTTCACTAACCGCTCAGAATCCGTCATAGAGAACTCCTGCAGTGTGTCCCGGTCAGGATTAATAGGTGCATACAGAAACTGGCGGGGTGAGGGAGAGAAATGAGAACGCAGCAGAACAGTTATTATTAGGAACATAACATTGTGTTTCGCTAATTGTCTGGTTGTCACATGCGACAAAGGATCATCTGCTGCTGGATGAGTGAGCTGGATAAGGAAAGGAAGTTTGCTCCAGCACGTCTCTACCAGCCCACTCCCTTTTTATGCTGCCTGTGGAGAAACTGGAGCACCTTCCTTCTCAGCCACATGAGAAAGGGGGGGGGGTTGGGGGCTGGTGGGAGGGAAGCAAGCTCCATCCCTTTGCCACCAGATCTGCACAACTGAGGACACTTGTTGTGCTGGCTGTAGACGATAACAAGCCTGCCGCTCAAGACTCTCTCTGAGGCGCGCATGCACCTCTGTCCCACTCCATGTAGGGCTTTGCTTCCTCTGTACACCAATGGCCGCCATTTTTGTTCTGGTCATGACAGAACACACGTGTCAGGGAAAGGCATATGCAGTGATAGAACCATGCACAAAAAATCTAGAAGGGACTTTGCTCCCGCTCTACTTCTCTTTCTGCCCACTCCATAGAGAGTGGTTATTGTTGCTGTTATTGCTTCACCAGCCAGTTTAAGGGCAGTTGGGGGGGGGGACCAACTGTGTAGACAGCCAGGGTCATGTTTTGGCCAGAGTAGTTGAACTTGGACTTAGAAGAACCAGCTTCTCATACTCGCTTAGGCATATGGCTCACTAGATGACCTTGGCCTAGTCACATTTTCTTGGCCATATTTACCTCACAGGGTGCCTATGAAGATGGAAGAAGGACCCTATACAGTGGTACCTCGACTTACGAATTTAATCCGTTCCGAATGCATGCTCTTAAGTCGAACTACTCTTAAGTCAGGGCACCTATCTAAAAAATTTAAATAAGTTAAAAAATGAAAAAATGAAAAAAAAAAATTGTAAGTCGAACAGACCATATCTAAAATTTGTAAGGCAGCAGTTATGATGCCAACAGTTTTCCACTCTTAAGTCGAATTTCTCTTAAGTCAAGCTGCTCTTAAGTCGGGGTAACACTGTACATTCATTGAAGTAAATAATAAATAATAAGGTGTAATAGATATGGGTGGCAGATCAGGGCTTGGGGACCTAGGTTCAAATTCCTGCTTGGCCACAAAAACTCAGCCGGGGCGACAACGGCAAACCAGGCCTTAAGTATCTCACACATCTCAGAAACCCTATCAGCATTGCCATTTGGAAGCGACCTAATGGAACGTAACAACCACAATAATGAATAATCAATTAGCAGTAACATATTTTACTGCATGACTATATTTATGCTCATCAGAGCACAATGATTCTAGTTGCTTCCTGCCCACTCTGGTCCCTCTCTTGCAGTCCAATATACTATCCATGGAGAAACAAGACACGTTGTTATTTTTACCTGTAATTGCTCTCGGACAGAGTGGTAACGGAGCAGAAGAGAGGAATCCACACGCGAGACAAAGGCCATGAAAGACTCTCTGTCCGCATGGCTGGACGAGTGGAATTCCTGAGGGAAGGGAAAATGAGTACAGTTCATGCCAACAGCAGCTCATGCCAGTAACCTGTTTTATGAGAGGAGACTCTTTGTGTCATATTAAAATGTAGCTGTTTATGTAAAAAGGATGTTTTGTTTAGTTTTCCACCACAGCAGTCTCTGAGGTAATAGCCTATCCCGTTGCCTGAGTGTAAGCTGCTTAGAAACTGAATTCTAATAAAACAACAGAAGCATGGAAAATGAATATACTGTTATTTGGAATAATATGCATGTATTCTCAAAAGACTACCTGGAGGCTAAGATTTCTCAGGGAGATCCTTCTCAAAGCATCTTTAGGGTAGCTGGTCAACAGCTTCCCTGTCATTCCCAGAACAATAACTGTCCAATAACTGTAAAACTAATATACAGTATGTGCAACACAACTACAAACACTGTCATGCTAAGCTGTTACAACCTGATGCCACCCAGGGATGTAGAGATAACTATCCAGGCATTATGACTCCTACACAAACTTTTTTTCATTTCTAACACCAGGAAGCCTGGGACTTTTTTCTTAATCTTAAAGCCTCCAGAAAGTATCCCAGTAACTGCTAGATGTATTATATGCCACCAAAAATAACTAATTAACAGATAAGTATGTTACTTTGTCACTTTCAATCTCTTCACCTACTAGAATGCCTTCTTAGTTGTTACTAACCCTGACAATGCAAATTGAAAAGGGTTTGGTTTAGAGCAGTAGTTCTCAACTGGTGGGTCCCCAGATGTTCCTGGGACTGCAACTCCCAGAAATCCTGGCCAGCTCAGTTAGTGATGAAGACTTCTGGGAGTTGCAGTCCAGGAACATCTGGTGACCCACAGGTTGAGAACCACTGGTTCAGAGGGTGCCACTAGCAATGCCCTTGGGCCAAATTATTTCCTGGTGTTTATTCTCTGAACTACTTCAAGAAGGCGAAATGTCTCCCTGCTGTATTCACCCCCTACTTCCCTTTCTGATTAAAGCCAAAAGTTTCAGAGAGGGCAGCCGTGTTAGTTTTTTCAAGAATTTCAGGCAAATATCAAAGAAAAACAAAACAAAACAAAAGACACAAAACATGTGGCACCTTAAAGACTAACTTTCATAATTTAATGTAACGTTTTGTGGACATGTCCACTTATTCATGATTAAAGGCACTCTCCTTTCTGACATGAAGGTAACACATGAAGACCAAAGTCACCTACTAGAGGGGAGCGCTTCATTTTCATTTCCCTGGGGGGGTGGGGGGAGGACAAAGGCACAAGGACCAGCCCATCCACTTAATGGGCTCCATACAGTGCAAGGCTTCATCGTATTGTCATGATGCCAATCACAGAAAGAGCCTGGATAGGCCTTCCTCATCTCCTTGCAGAGGTGGCCCCTTCGATGCAGAGAGTCCCCTGCTCAGCTGACAAATGGTGATGTGACCATGATGAGGACGGAGCCTTGCACCGTTCAGAGCCCAGTACAAGTCTCTGGGCCAGTTCTGGGAGATAGGAATTGGGCCACTGTGGCCCATGTGGTGCTATTTCCCCAGGAAATCAAAAACAAGATGCCCACCGCTAAATGGAACCATAGTTCTCATTTTAAACAATATATAACATCCTGCATACAGAATGCTCCAAACAGTTTTAGTACTTTCAGGATACTGCTGAAGTATCTTGGCCAGCAGGAGGTAACCCTGCTTCCTCAGATGTTTTGGACTGTAAACCACATGATGCCTTATCAATGACACTGCTGGTGGGACTGAGAGACAGTCTGAAAACAACTGGAGGATCTCGTTCTTTCTCCATGTGTTGTACATCTTTACATGATTTGGAAGATCTTCTCCCATAGGATCCAGAGAGTCAGTGAGGTGTAGTGATTAGAGGCCTCTGAGGTCTTCAAATCCCCTGTCAGCCATGAAATTCATTGAGAGACCTTGGGCTAGTGACAAACTCTGCCTGACCTACTCCATAAGGTTGGTATGAGGCAAAAGTGCCTTATATGCTACATTTTGTTCACAGAAGGACAGGCAGTCTATAAGAAGACAAATATACAAAACTAACATTTCTCCCCTCTGTGCTACAAAAACACAGCTTGCCAGGGAGTTACAGTGTGCTAACAAAGCCCTAGTCCATTTTCCATACTCTTGTGAGATATATTCTCTTCTATTAAAAACACAGGGCCCCTTTCAGAGAAACCCAAGAACCATGGGACACATCTTTGATCTTCATATCCCCTTTTCAGCAACCTGACTCGCTTCTTGTTCTCCTAAACATGAATGTATTACATTTTTTATATTTTTACTTATTTAGTATGCTAATGGTATACTTGAGAATAGCTTATTAAGAGTATTTAGAGCTAAACATTTTTCTCTCTCGATCATCCACTACTACTGAGTTTTCCCACACCTAGGCATTAATTTGTTAATATCTGAATTCTTTGCACACTTCTACTTTGGTAATCAAACCAAGGTTAAGCTTTCCACAAGGGCCATCATCAATTCTGTTTAATTTAAGACCAGTTTGCATCACTTAAAAAGTTTTAAAGAGGAGAAGCGTATTATTCAGTGTTGTCACACACTGAGCTATGGGAGGTATTTGACTTTAGGGTGCAGACAGCTTTGCTGCAGAATGAATTAAGCTGTACCCAAGACACTGCACGCTTCCCATAAAAGGTCAAACAAAGTGTTTTCTGCACCAAATAACTCAAGTTCTGGGCCAAAAGTGTAGAGTAAAAAAAGTGACAAGTTATTTATTTGTGTGTTTCTCCTACATCTGTGCTAGCTAAAGAAACTGGCACAGAGCAACTGTTTTCTGACTGCTAGCAATTCTATTTGGGCAAGTGCCCTGATTCTAATATTTCAACACATGTGCCCAAACATTTTCAAGCCTATTTCCCTAGCTTTAAGAGCTAGAAAGTTAAGTGGGAGGTCTTTGAGTTTTTCAGTTGCACCACATTTTGGTCAGTTTTCAGAATTGACGTGGAGTTCTATTTATACCTTTACTAGAGCATCCACCAGCTGCTCCTTGGGAAAGGGGATGTATCGCTCTTGATAATCCATCGCCCAGTTTTGTGGCTCCGTTGGTTTCCGCATCTTCCGATATTTCACCATCTTGGCAGCTAGAGATGACTTACTACGGGATGGTAATCCCTTAACCGAAGCCCCTAGGGCTAGTCGTGCCACACACAGCATTCTAGGGCAGTCCAAAGGTCAGCAGTCAGAAAACCTGAAGCATCAGGGAATGTTGGGTTGCCTTTGAAAAGTTCTTTTTAATAACCAAACCTAATTTGCAAATGGGTGCCATGGCTTGGAGAAAGCAATGTTGCACATACGGCCTTCCAAGCAATGAGATCAAAGGTCATCAGAGGCTTAGCCAGATCAAGGAGAGGAAAATTCATCAGCAGATAGGTTGCAAGGCAAAAGATGCTCATGATAAACTTTCCAGACAAAGCAGAGGGCTCATGCACCATAGTACACCCCTTCACCACCAGTTCAGCGAGCCCTGGTCCCAAATCAAGATAGCAAAACAAGGCACAGGCTATCAAAGTGCAACCGTCAACAAATGCATCAAATTATCTGAACTGATGAGGTTAAAGGTCATTCCTCGCCCTTGTGTGCAATGCCCGCGACCAACTTACGGAACAAGCAGTTTATTCATTCTTTCCTCTTCGGGCAAAAGCAAACTCACTTTTGGCCCGATGGAAACAGAAGAGGATAGGAAGGAGCGAAAAAAAGAACATTAAAGCATTGCAACAAGCGTTAACCTTAAAATAGACAAGAGCTGACATTGAGTTTCATATTGCGCATGCGCGAGCTCCTTTTTCTTCCTCCTTTCCGCCCTTAACTCCTTCCTTTCGTCTCATTCGCTCTCCAGAGTTTTTGCCGTGTTGCACGTTAGACGCATGCGCAGCTGCTTGTCTTTGGACGCCCGTTACGTCCGACTATTTCACAGAGATAGAAAAATATAGAATGCGGACACGTAGAGCATTGCATCTCTACTATGTACCAGCCAATTTCTTATATATGATTTCATAATAGATTTATCGGAAAAAGATACCACAGATCGGGCCTAGATATTTAGAATCCCACGCGCAGTGAGCAAAAGTCAGCTCAAACTGAGGTTTGTCACTCTAATTTTTTCCAGTAACTGGCCACGTAGTTACCTCAATGTTAGATATACGCAGGCGCAGTCTTTTCTCCCCGCCCCCTGCTTTTTCTAGATGGCGCGTGCGCAAAGCGTCGTTTCTCCCCCCCCCCGCCTTTCCACCGGCTCGCGGCGGTTCCGTACTGTACCTTTGAAGTGGCGCGCGACCCCCTCTCCTCTTCTCCCCGCCCACAGTTCTTATTTTCCAACTGTCTGAGTGGCCGTGTTCGTCAGGAGATTGAACCAATCAGGCTTCGAGTTCTGTCAGACGCTCTCGTTCTCTCTCCCCCCCTTTCTCAGCGACGCGGGGGGAGGAAGCACACACACTGCAAAGGGAGGGCAAAAAAGGCGGGAATATAACATAGCTTTTTCCGAAAGACGGGGGGTGGGTGAAAAGGAAGAAGGTGTGTGACGTTTGTTTTATGGAAGCCATACGAAGGAGGGAGCAAAGCTCTGATACTGGGACGACTCATTCCTCCGTTTTCCGAGTTCAGTCTCATGACACCGCCTCACCGTTAGGTTTAGCTAGGTTTCATTGCTGACAGAAATTTTCCAGCACAGGGATCGTGTACTGTAACATATACATTCTTCACCCTCCCCCTTAACGAGTGAAGGAGCGGGATATTTTATTATTTTACATGTTTATCTGGCAGAACTGCCGCAAAACACTGCCCATAAAACCCCATCATCTCAGGCAGGCCATCTGAGGGTGCCACCGCTGAAGGAAGCCCATAAATCTTTTAAGAAATCCGGCGTTCTCAGTAGTAGCCCTTCACCTCTGGAATCAACTTCCCCCTCAGATTTGTTTGGCATCTTCCCTCCCGGTCTTTAAGAAACAGCTAGACGTGGCAATTTTAAAAAAGCTTTCCCAGGGTATTAATATATGCTATGAAGGATTCACTGTTTATGCATTTTATTATTTTGCTTTGTTTTGTTTTTAGGCCATCTTGCTCCTGTTTGATGCTCAGATATAGTTTTATTACTTATGTTTCTTTAACTGGATTATTTGTTTATTGTGTGTCTTGATTTATATTTGTTCAACCTTGCAACCCACCCAGAGTTAGCCATGCAGCTAGATGAAGTGGTATATAACTTTAATAAATAAATAAATAAAATTTGTTTTACTGCTCCTGAAAGAGGGTCAGGAGGCTGAGGTTAGCCACCCTCCTATTTTGTCTTCACAGCTGCCTAGATGCCCTGAGTGCATCCAATTCGGAAGCTAAGCAGGATGGGCCCTGGTTAGTACTTGGATGGGAGACCACTAGGGAAAACCAGGTGCTGTAGGCAGCCTGGAGTAGGAACTGGCAAAACAACTCTAGTATTCCTGCCAAGAAAACTCCATGCACCAGGGGGTCACAAAGGGTCAGTCACAACTGTTACGACACAACAACAATAATTTTGTCTTAGCAGCAATGACCTGAAGTCGCACTGGCGAGGCAATGACCTGAACCAAGGTCTGCATAGTAACACAGCAGCCAGTGAACACGGGTGTATTTTACATGGAAAAGAAACACTGAAGGGGACATAATTTTAGCTTCACATTTTCCTGCAGGGGTTCAAAATACCCAATTTTGTTCCTATTCTGTTACTGGGCTGTAAAGGTGTGCAGTTAATGGGTTGATTTCTAGCCCTTTTACAAGGGGATTTATAAAATGATCTAGATATGTTTGCACAGAATTTACCTTGGTGAGGCTTGATTAGAAAAAAGGGAATAATCTTTATGAAGTCGGAATGCAAATGTACACATTTTGTTTGATTTAATTAGTATCAGGTAGACAAAAATCTAAGATTTTGAGCATGTTAATCAAGAAAATTGGTAGTCAAGGAACTAGTTTCACAGAAGTTGCTTGTCCTCTTTTACACTTTAAAAGGTAACAAATGTCTAGAAAAAGAATATTATTTCAGTTTAAAAAATAATTCAGATCAAATTCTCTGACCATCACAATTTCATAGCAAAATAACAAAAAATAACAAAACATTCAGAAATATTTCTTGGAAATTAAATTTCATCATGGTCAATTGCATCTGAAATGACTTTATTATTAATAATGGTTTTCCAAATAAATTTTGGAGCTTGAGTCCAACTGAAGAATTATGCCAGAGCCATAAATTTCAGTGGCAAACTTGCTATTTAAGAAGTTTAATACTAATACCATTAGTGTAGGCATTTGTTGTCAGGTCACACAACTGGTATACTATACAACAAATACCTACACTGACTTCTTAAATGACGACAATTCACTGCTGAGTTTTATGTCAATGGTTTATACTGCTGGCCATCAGTAATAGAATTCTGCCCCAAAAGTACATTGGCAATTCCAGGCATGTCTAAGCAGAAGTCATACATGTTACAGTACTTCCAAGCATGCATAGGATGGTTTCCTAAGATTTGCATGAAATGAACTGCAAAAACAATTTGCATTTCACAGGAGCATAGCTGCAAATTGATTTAAGATTATGATTTACCACGAGGCAAAATAAAATCTAGAAAAAAATCTGTTAATATACAATATCTCCTGTACAAGTTTTATCATTTCTCCTTTGTGTGAATTGGAAGCTAGTGAATGTGTGCTGGGATTGAAGCATATTGTAGGTCTGAAAAACAAACCATCTTCAGATAGGATTTTGATAACATTTACAGTTATTTTTTCTGTTTACTGATTCTCAGTTTACTCTTTCAGTACCTTTCAAGATCGAGCTTTGTGCAAGTAACAAAAAGACAACTGCAAGATGAGGACAGTGGTTTCAATCTTAAAGGATTACTCAGACCATGACATAGTACACTTCCTCACAAGACCTGAGATCATTGCTAGAATAATAGCAGGGGTGAGGAAAAAAAGACAACAAAATTAAGCAGTGTCCTTATGACTTCAGATCACTCATGGAAGTGCCTTGACTTGGGAGGGAGAATTCCTCTGTGATCACTGTTTGACATGCAGTTTCCATTCCAAAGAGGATTTTACATTGCAAAGTGCTGTAGGGACAGCAGTATATAATGTCTGGGGAATTTACAAAGTGTTATTCCGTCACTGGGCTGGGGGACCTCCCTTATGAGGAAAGGCTAAAACATTTGGGGCTCTTTAGTCTGGAAAAAAGGCGCCTGATGGGGGGATATGATTGAGATGTACAATATAATGCAGGGCATGAGTAAAGAACATAAGAAGAGCCATGCTGGATCAGGTCAAAGGCCCATCTAGTCCAGCTTCCTCTATCTCACAGTGGCCCCACCAAATGCCTCTGGGAGCACACGAGACTGGATATCTATCTCCTGATACCACTCTTCTGCATATGGCCCTTGAAGTACTCCAGTTTTAAGCCTGGAGATTACATATCTCCATCATGGTTTGTAACCTGTGATGGACTTTTTCTCTAGGAATCTGTCCAGTCCCCTTTTGAAGGCATCGAGGCCAGATGCCATCAGCACATCCTGTGGCAGGGAGTTCCACAGACTAACAACACACTGGGAAAATATTTTCTTTTATCTGTTCTTACTCTCCCAACACTCAGCTTGAGTGGATGTCCCCTAGTTCTGGTATTCTGTGAGAGGGAGAAGAGCGTCCCTCTATCCACTCTACTCATGCCCTGCATAATTTTGTACATCACAAGGGGGGGGCTGTGGCCTTCATGCAGCTGTTTGAGGTCTTGAGTGCAGCCTTTTACGGGTAAATAATTCTCACTACCTGCATGTCAAGTACTTATTTGGTGGAATGTGTGTTAGCTGGAGAGGAAGGCATGTGTGGTGAGAAATTCCACCCCTCCCCCCAAACTACTACTTGGCGATCTAACTGAAGTGCAGTATAAATAAGCAGGATGGTTTGGAGTTAACAGATACTAATTTACATAATTTAAATTTATTTAAATTTTCCTAACCCTATATGCTATATGCGCAGAAGGGATCCAAGACCATTGCCTTTAGCCACATGTACATTCAACTTGCAGCCATCTTGCAGTTTCTAACAATCTATGGCCCCTTTGCTTCACCCACTTGTGATGTGTTGACAATGGACGGGGAAAATGGACAGCTAGATTTTCTGCTCTACATCTCAGTGCAGACTCTAGGAAGTTGGACCTTTGGAGATATTGCAAATAAAAGATGGGATTTTTGTCAATATGTTACATAAGAATGGTATTATGGCAGCATTCATATTTACCTTTTATCTCTCACTTTCTCCTGTACCAGGTTTTCTCTCTGATTATCTTTGCATCCTTGGTGACTGAAGGGTATCAAAACCTGATAACCTCTTCCAAGCTACATTGTGTTCTGAATGATAATGGTGCAGCCTGCTGCTATGGCATCACAGTGGGTGTTCTTTCCTTCCTTCAGTGCCTCGTCTTTTTGGGCTTCGATTTCTACGATACTGCTATTACTAGTCACAAGTTCAAATATGGTGTCCTTGTACTGGATGTCACTTTCTCCAGTGAGTAGCCTTCCTTACGATCAAAGCCATGGAGTGGAATCTCTGTGTATGTAATTATATAGTAGCTTTTGCCATACAGTATATAGTTACTGTTGATGACAGGTTTTTGTCAACTTTCTTTCTTTCACTGAAAGAATCATTAGTACTTTTTCCTTTATTACTGTTAGTTACTTATGCAGTTTTCTCTCTCTATCTGAACATTATTCACTTTTAACTTTTAAGCAAATGGACAATGTACTGTGCTGATAATGGGATGAAAAAAGTTTCTTCCCTCCCCTCCCTTGAATAGAGAGTGGGAAATGGAGAGATTTATGATGAACTGAGATAGTCCTTAATCGTAATTTCCTCTCCTTTCTCAGTGGATGTGTTTTGCGTAGACTTTCACAAAGAGGTTTAGAGCAAAACATTACATTTAAAGCTATAATGC